>JAQQSK010002843.1:0-211100 GCA_028658325.1 Potorous gilbertii | reverse complement strand
GGGAATGGAAGGGAGGGATGATAGAAGAGAGGGCAGATTGGTGATATGGGTAATTAGAATGTCCAGTGTATCGGGGAGGGGGGAGGGGACAAATGGGGAGAAAATTTTGGAACCCAAAATCTTGTGAAAATGAATGTAAAAAGTTAAATAAATTTATTTAAAAGAAAAAAATAAAATAAAATAAAATAAAAAAGTAATTGAAACAGAAAGTTAGCTGCTTGGTTTGCTACATTAATCAAATTAAATGAATAATTATCATCAAACATTCTACATTTATACATATACATATACTTATACATACACACACACACACACACACACACATATATATATACATATATATATACACATATATATGTGTATATATATATATATGCCCTAATCCCTAGGATGTACTCAGGGATTTTTAAAACAGAAAAATAAGGACATATTCAATCATATTGCTAGCAAAAACAAAAAGGGTTTTACACTGTTAATAATTTTTAAATTTAAACATATTGCCATTTAATCTTAAAATTTCCTTTTAAAATGTCTATTTTTTGTTAATGTTTTATAATTTATAAGGAAGGGAATGGAAAGACATTTATTAAGTGCCTACTGTATGCCAAGCACTTTTAAGTCCAAGAAAATCAAAACAGCCACCACTCTCAAGAAGCTCACATTCTCATTGTAGGAGAAAACATATAAAGCAGCATATATGTTTAGCTCCTAACAGATGGAACAGCCAGGTAGTATCTACATTCTGCTGGAGAAAGTAATAGGGCAGGAAGCAAGGCCTTGAAGACCTTAGGGAGTAGTGGCAGAGCAGATGGTCCCCAGGTAAGAAGATACAGGGTCAAATTATCGGAATAGACTGGAGCTTTGTGATACTGCCAGCAAAGTGGAAATATTGGAGTTAACATCCAGCTGAGTGTGAGTGTTTTGCACCTGGTGGGAACTACAATGGAGCACTAAGAATTGGGCTAGGGAAGGGAAAATATGTTATATGTATATCAGTACAATAATACATATATCTAATCTATAAATAAATATGTTTACATATAGTATAAATACACATATATATTGGAAGTCCATACTCAAAAATTCTTTTCTGATTAGTTTGCATGGTCAAAAAAGTTTGGGAATGAGACATACACAGGTATGACACATAGCAGACTGTGATAGGAATAAAGGAGAGACACAAAGTAATATAAGAAATTTGAGGAGAGAATGCTTATAGCTAGGGGAGTATGGAAAACTTCCTAGAGAACAAGGCACCCAGACTGACATTATGAATACCAGTCAGTCTAGGTAAGTTGCAACAAATATGTGTAGGCAAGACATAGCAACAAGTATTTCTTAGTGCTTACAATTTGCTAGCCACTATCTATGCTAAATTTCATAACCTAGTTGTATTTCTCAACTCCTTTTTCTCTCACTTCCCATATCCAAAACTCTTCTCAAGTCCTGTCATTTCTACCTTTATAACATCTCTCACATATTTCCATTTCTTTACTGTGACACTACCACTACACTGCCCCTGAGTATCCTCATCATGTCATAGTCATCTCTTTACACTCCAGTACATTCTCTGGCTTCCCTAGCTTCATTCAAGTTTCAGTTAAAATTCTCCCTTCTGCAAGACTTTTCTGATTCCCTCTTAATATTTGTAGCTTGTC
The DNA here is from genome assembly GCA_028658325.1 of Potorous gilbertii. Classification (NCBI taxonomy): domain Eukaryota; kingdom Metazoa; phylum Chordata; class Mammalia; order Diprotodontia; family Potoroidae; genus Potorous; species Potorous gilbertii. The sequence continues at coordinate 209,442 of JAQQSK010002843.1, read as the reverse complement.
TCTGTTGATTATTTCCAGTTTATCCTATTTATATCTTGCTTGTAAATAGTTGTTTTCATACTGTATTTCTCATTAGATTGTGAGCTCCTTAAGAACAGGGATTGTTTTTTGCCCTTGTTTGCATCCCTAGTGTTTAGCACAGTGCCTGGCACAGAGTAAGAGCATAGTAAGTATTTATTAACTTATTGACCTGTCCAATAGACTACTGGGGGTCCATGATTTTGGATGAGGAAAAAGTCACATTTTTTTCCAATTAATCTCTAGCTCACATTTAGTATTTCCTTTTGTTATTTAAAAGCATTTTTCTGAAAAGTGACCCATAGTTTTTATGAGACTGCCAAAGGGGTGCATGACACAAAAAAGGTTATGATGTAGATGTAGGGAGACTTGTCAGGAAACTATTATGATAGTTGAAAAGAAAAGCAGTAGAGGCTGTGTTAATTCCATTCCACGCCACAAGCATTTATTAAACATTTTTTATGTTGGGATACAAAGACAAAAAAGGAAATAGTTCATTCCTTTGAGTAACTCAATATTAAACTCCTTAAGGGCAGAAATCATGACTCATTTCTTTTATGTACCCTAGAACATATAATAGAATGTTGGGTAAATAACAGTCAAAAAATGCTCTTTAGGTAGCAACAGGAGTCATGTGTTAAAGGCTCACACATGGGCCCCACAGAATAACTACACATGACAGTGTCAGGATACATAGTGGAGGCTCAATTCACTCCTCCAATATGGTAAGACAAACAGTGGTTTCTGGTGATTTCTAGTATTGTTATCCTCTTCAGGCCTGCTGCCTTCCTTGTGGTATCGCAACCATGTTCAGATATTGCTCTGTTTGTCCTTGCTGGTGTCTAGGAGACTAGCTTCTGAAGTCATCTATTCAAGGCCACTTTCTGGTCATCTCTGATCCAGTCTGGAATGTATACTAGGTAGAATCTGATAAAAACAGACTAATAGCTCATTTTGTCATGTGCCCTTAATATATGTGCTCCCTTCCTGTACTTAACCAATTGGTTAATTATTCTCTATTCATGTCCACTATGCCCATTAAATGTATATGAATTTGTGATAGAGTAAGCCTCTAGTATTATAAGGTACAAGATAGAGGGAAGGAGGGAGATATTTTGTTGTAGTTTTTTTTAATATGCTACTTCATCAAGTGTTCTTGCTTCAAATTACTTTTGTTCTTTGACTGGCTAAAGAAAACATAAACACATTGATGGGGGCTCACAAATTATGGTTTTGAGTGGATGCAGGTCCACTGAGTACCTTCAACCTGGAATAGCTATTCTGGGGATACCAAAAGAAATGGATGTATGAGGCGAGAATGGGAGAAGGTGAAGGTTTTGAATCTTGTTAGCTGGGAGAATGAAGGTACCATTAAGAAAAACAGGGAAATAAGAGATACTATTATGGTAGGAAGGAATTGTTGTTGTCTTCATTCCTGCTTCTCAAAGAGGACCAAGATGACAACACAACGTCAGGGTCAGTGTAGAGTGTATCCAGAGGTGGCTGAAGGTCTATAGAGTTATTATGCTGACATTATTATATGCCTCTGAAACCGGCACAGTCTACCAGCACCATGCCAGAAAATGAACTGCTTCTATCGGAATTGTTTTAGGAAGATTCTGAAGGTCGCTTAAAATAAGGTCCTAGACACTGAGGTCCTTTCTTGAGCTAAACTGCCAAACATTTAAACTTTCCTCCAGAGAGCACAATTCTAGTGGGCTGGTCACATTGTTTGAATGCCAAACATGTTTGCCTAAAAGACTATTTTATGGAGAACTCATAGAACCACACATGGTGGTCAGAAGAAGCAGTATAAGGACACTCTCAAGGGTCTCTCTCAAGAACTCTCTGAAGAACATGTCTCAACTATGAGACATGGAAGACATGGCACAGGATTCTTCAGCATGGCATGCCCACATCAAAGAAGATGCTGTGCTCTATAAGCAAAACAGTACTGTAGTAGCTCAAAAGAAATATGAGATGTTTAAATTTAGAGACATTTCCCTCCCAAATGCTCATGTGACCTACTTGTACACAACCTGTAGGAGAGTCTTCTGAGCTTGTTTTGGTCTAATCAGCCACATTGTACATTGACCCTGACATTGTGATGTCATTTTGGTCCTCTGAGCAGCAGGAATGACAAATAACAACAACAATTTCTTCCTACCTTTAGGACTCTGGCAAGAATTTTGCTAGCAATAACTAAGAGAGAGATTGGCCCCACCATGATTCTCACAGAACAACTATTTCCTTTTCCCTTAATAGAGATGGACAACAGAGGCTTTCCTGAAAACCTGGTAAATAACCTCTGTTGCCATATAACTCATTTCATTCAGCCTTTGTATGATCAGTGGACCACCTGCTTTGTAAATCTCAGCTGGAAGAGAATCAGCACCAGGTGCTTTGCCACAAAAGAGAAGGCTAATGGCATTTAAAACCTCTTCACTTGGAAGTTTGGCTACAGATGGATTGACTTCCATGTGATCAGTGGCTCCAGGGTTAGTGGATGATGGTCTGTTGAGAACACTATGGAAGTGTTCAACCCATCTCTTCAGGATCATGTCCTTATCACAAATCAGTGTGGTTCCACCAGTGCTAAGTAGTTAAGATTCACCAGAGGCCTTTGGCCTTAGGGCATTGTAGATATATTTTGGATTATTACTACCAGCATGAAATTGAATTTCATTGGGCTTCTTATTGAGTTGAGTTCTGCCTCTCTCTAAGCTTTGCTTGTATTTTACATTTGATGGAGTTAAATCCTTTTTTTAGAGACAGATGAACTGTTCCACTGGTATACCCTGTAGAGTTCTTGTTTTTCATTTAGTAGCTTCTGAATTTTCCCATCATTTTCATAGAACCAATCCTGATGTTTATGAGTATTCTGGCCAAGATGAGTAAATGAAGTGCTTTATAAAAAAACTCTGAAGGCTGCCCACTCCTTTTCTGTTCCACTGTTATCAATGGTGTTGTGAGAGTCGTCATGCCTCGGAGCTGCCACTACTGGTGAATGTCAGGGGTGAGGAACCTCAAGGGTGAACCTGAGGCCACAGGTTTCCACCCCTGGTGAATATGAATGGTTAAGCTTAGAGAAGATAAGTCTATGATCTGTCAGTACTCCTTATCATACATCACGTTAGTCATTCTCACATCCTTTCTGTCTCTTCTCCTTACAACGACTTAGTCTATGCTGTAAGAGTATATTCATGAAATTTTGTTGCATTTAGATAAATGGAAGACAGTGGTGGTGATGAGAAGGTCATGAGATACATAAGTCTTTAGTAGTAAGTGACAACTGCTGTTGCTCTTTCTGATTCCATTCCTCCCAAGGACACCCTGCCCTGTCTGGTATTCTTTGCCTTCTCTGGTGTTAAATTTATCCAGAATTACATTGACAAGGAAGGTCTCCATGAAACTTTTCTTTGACCTCATCAGGGTTTGTTGTGATGGAAGCATACACACTGATGATGGTGGCATGGCACTTTCCTGCAAGTGCAAATCTTATTGTCATGAGCCTGTTATTCATTCCTTTTGGGAGACATGCAAGCTTGTTGACTAGATTAGATTTGTGAAACCTATGCCAAACTTCATGGTGTTCCACATCACTGTAGCCACATTAGAAAAATATCTACCTAGCTCTGGCCTTCATTTGCCAGCCTTGCTTCACTCAGGGCTGCTATTTGGATGCAATACCTGATGAGTTTCCTCCCAAAAACTGTTTGTCCTTCAAGGCTACTGGGTGTCTTGTTGTCACATTCCATGTATCAATGGTGAGTGGGATCATCTTCATAGAAGATTTTGTACATGTTTTGGGGGTTTGATTTCAGGATGGGATTCCTGCCTGCCATAGTAAGCAGGCCAGGATTAAATGAAGCAGTCAATTTTTAGGGCACCTTTTCTAGCCCCTTCCTTACAACAAGAAGTGATCAATGTGGTCCTTAAGAAGGCTGCTCAGACACTCAGGGGCTTGCTGAATCCTACTCCTCCTTCAGTCCAATGAGAAAATGACCCTAAGGCCTAGGCCACTGAAGTACATGGTTGTGATTACGGTTTCCAGTGTGTCTGCACTTGCTGCTACATCACCATTGTCGCAGGACTTCAAGGTAGGTAAAATAGTAAGATAGTAACATAGTAAATAATAAAATAGTTGAATGGTAAAATAATAAAACTAAAATTATTTGAATCATAAGATAAAATGATGAAATAGTAAAATAGTAATATGGCAGGGGTAATATTTTTGACCTCCACATAATTGATCTCCACATGCAGAGTTGCATGAAGTCATCAACCTCATTCTCTCTTTGTGAGTCATCAGAGCCCAGTGGCAAGACAAAAGTCAAGAAAACTGGGGATGGCTTCTGGATGCAGGGGATGACCTTGGCATCTTCATTAACTGAGCAAGTTCTAATCGCTCCACCATACCTGGTTCCATGGTCTTAATGACCCATTGAAACAAATTATTCTCATCCATCTTTTCCAAGAGGGGAAGTCTTTACATGCCTGGGGTAGACACACCACACTTCTCCCCAACCCATGAACAGGTTTGAAGCCCATTAGCCTGGTTTAGCCCATCTGTTGAGAAGGTTTGCTGGGGTGTGGTCAATGCACATGCTACAGCTTCTTGGAGCCACAAGTGAGAGCTAAGTAGCAGGTGGACACCAAAATGGATAAGCAGCCCTGAAAAGACCTTGTCAAGCCCTCATACCAGGAGTACTAGTCCTCAAATATCCCATAAACCCAGTGGGAAGAAATTATAAATAGTATATGTGAGGTAAACATTGATTTATTCAACAACACATTTTTGCAAAATGTGTTTACCTAAATTTCCAATGGTTGTGTAGTTGTCATTTATGTGCCTAGCCTTGAATTAAATGTTAATACCAAAGTTTCATTGTTCAGAATTGTGAAAATATACTTTAGATTCCTTATCAATTTTGATCCTCTGAAGATAGGAATAGCAGTAGAATGTCAGTCGTAAATTGATTCTGACTCTTTTCCTTGTCTTTCAGTTACAATCTTGAGTGGGCAACCTTATTAATCTCCTATTTTTAACTTTCTGTTTTTCACATTCTCTTCCATCTTCACATATCTATGTATTCCAGGTCTTAGAATTGAATGATTAGGTTGTTATTTCAACAAGAGACAAATTTATGTACTCACAACAGGAAATTTTTTTCCTGTTAAAAGTTTAAACCAATTCAAATTCTATGGAGTAAATTATACTTTTTGACTATCATTGTTTATCACTGTTGCTAAAGGTTTAGCAGAAGAAATAACTGACAGATTCCATAAAGAATAATAAAATATAACATCAAATAGTGCAGGAGAAGTGGGGGTGATTACTGCATTAACTTAGTAATCAAGAAAATTATAAATTGATGTTTTCAAGCACTCTTTTTAGCTAACACTATTTTACATATGTAGAGTAGCAAAAATGAAATTTCTAAAATAAATTATATACAAAATATAGCAATATTTAACTTTTCTACAAAATTTTATTATGAAACTGATAATACATACAGTATATTCTTCTTTTATTATGTAACTAAGTTGTATTAGTTTCTTCCTGATACTTTCAGCCACTGATGATTGATAGTAGATTTTAATTGGTTCCTAATCATGAAGCTAATTTTAATGTTGTAACACTACCATGATAATAAGATGGATGTTTATTTCAGTAACTAAGGAAATATCTCCTTTTTCTCAGTACTAATTTTTACTATAGGGTGGTTCTGAAAGCAATGGTGTACTTGATGTACTTGGCAGAAAACATGGTGCCTGATATTTGTCAGTCTGGATTTCAAGAATTGTAAAGGTCCCTCCCAACCCCTAGGGAGATAGCTAAGATGTTGCTGGAAGGGGATGGGAAATTGTATTCAGTGAATATATGGATATTCTTTTTCTAATATAATTTATTTATTTTCCAGTTCTTAACATTCACTTCCACAAGAATTTGAATTAAAATTTTATCCCCATTTCTTCCCACCCCCCACCTCAGGACACCATGCACCCCATCGACCCCTTCCTTCAGTCTGTCCTCTCTTCTATTACCCACCCTTCCTCCATCCCCCTTTCCCTCTATTTTCCTGTAGGGTAAAATAGATTTCTATACTCCATTGCCTGTATGGCTTAATTTCCAATTGCATGCTAAAACAACTTTTTCTCAAAAGTTTTGAGTTCCATATTGTCTCCCTCCCTCCCAACCCACCCTCATTGAGAAAACAAGCAATTCAATATGTCATATATGTGTAACAATGCAAAGCATTTCCATAATAGTTATGTTGTAAAAGACTAATAACATTTCCCTCTGTCCTATCCTACCCTTCATTTATTCCATTCTCTTCCTTAACCTGTCCTCCCACAATAGTGTTTGCTTCTGATTATCCCTTTCCCCAATTTGCTGTCCCTTCTATTATCTTCCCTCTCCTATCCTCTTCCCCCTTGCCTTCCTGCAGGGTAAAATAGATTTCCATATCCAATTGAGTGTGTGTTATTCCCTCCTTAAGCCAAATCCCATAAGAGTAAGGCTCCATTTCCTTTCATCTCCCTTCCTCTTCCCCTCCATTGTAGAGGTTCTTTCTTCCTTCTTGTATGTGAGATGATTTGCTACATTCTACCTCTCCCTTTCTCTTACTTCTAGTACATTCCATTCAATGGTGAATTTTATTTTTTTAGGTATTTTCCCTTCATATTCAGCTCACCCTGTGCCCTCTGTTTATGCATATATATGTGCATATATATGTATATATACATATATACATGTACATGTATATACATGCATACATATACATACACACATAAACTCATGTACATATACATACCTACACATACATAATATACACATACACACCTACATATCTATATTCCCTCTAAATACCCTACTACTGAAAAAGGTCTCTTGAGTTACAAATAACATTTTTCCATGTAGGAATATAAACAGTTCAACTTTAATGAGTTCCTAAAGGTTTCTCTTTCCTGTTGACCTTTTCTTGTTTCTCTTGATTCTTGTATTTGAAAGTCAAATTTTCTATTCAGCTCCGGTCTTTTCAACAAGAATGCTTGGAAGTCCTCTATTTCACTGAAATTCAATTTTTTTCTCCCAAAGTATTATACTCAGTTTTGCTGGGTAGGTGATTCTTGATTTTAATTCTATCTCCTTTGACCTCTGGAGATCCAAGTCCTTTGATCCCTTAGTATAGAAACTGCTATATCCTGTGTTATTTTCTCCTTGACCTGGGAACTCTGGAATTTGGCTACAGTATTCCCAGGAGTTTTCCTTTTGGGGATCTCTTTCAGGAGGTGATTGGTGAATTCTTTCCATTTCTATTTTACCCTGTGGTTCTAGAATATCAGAGTAGTTTTCCTTGATAATTTCTTGGAAGATGATGTCTAGGGTCTTTTTTGATCATGATTTTCAGGTAGATCAATAATTTTTAAATGATCTCTCCTGGATCTATTTTCCAGGTCAGTTGTTTTTCCCATGAGATATTTCACATTATCTTCTATTTTTTCATTCTTTTGGTTTTGTTTTATAATTTCTTGGTTTCTCATAAAGTTACTAGCTTCCATCTGCTCCATTCTAACCTTTAGAGAACGGTTTTCTTTGTTGAACTTTTGAACCTTCTCTTCCATTTGGCCCATTCTGCTTTTTAAAGTATTCTTCTCCTCATTGGCTTGTTGGATCTCTTTTGCCATTTGAATTATTCTATTTTTAAAGGTGTTATTTTCTTCAGCATTTTGGGGGTCTCCTTTAGCAAGCTGTTGACTCACTTTTCATGATTATCTTATATTGCTCTCATTTCTCTTCCCAATTTTTCCTCTACCTCTCTTACTTGATTTTCAAAATCTTTTTTGAGTTCTTCTGTGGCCTGAGATCATTGCATAATTTTTTTTACAGGTTTTGGATGTAGAAGCCTTGACTTTTATGTCTTCCTCTGATGGTATGCTTTGTTCTTCCTCATCTGAAAGGATGGAAGAAAATACCTTTTTACTAAGAAAGTAAGCTTCTAGAGTCTTATTTTTTTTTCCCTTTTTGGGGCATTTTCCCAGTTAGTTATTTGACTTTTGAGTCCTTTGTCAAGTGGAGGGTATACTCTGGGGACCTATAACTTCTCAGTTCCTCCAAGGCGGCACAGTCAAGGGAGAGGATTTTACTCCTCTCCTGGTCTACACTCTGGTCTGGAAGCAACCACAAGCACTCTTTTCTGCCCAGGATCTGTGAGTAGGATTCCCTTTTCAGAGCCCCCATAAGCTCCACCACACCAGCTCCCCTTCTCACCCCAGGACTGCCACTCAGAACTGAGACCTAGATTAACCCTTTGATTCCCCCAGGGTCTTTAGACCAAGGGCTTCAAAAGTGGATGCTGCTGCCCTGGGGCTGGGCCTGGGACCTCTCTCCCCTCTCCTCCAGGTGAAAGAGCTTTCTCATTAACCTTTGAAGCTGTCTTTGGTGTTTGCAGGTTGAGAAATCTGGAAAAAGCAGCTGCTATCCATGATTCTACACCCTGAAGCCTGCTTCAGTCCTGTCTGTGCCCCTGTGGCCAAGACTGGGCTGCACTCTGCTCTGAGCGGTGTGATAGACCTTTCCTGTGAATCTTCCAGGCTGTCTTGGGCTGGAAATCTTTTTCACAAAACTGTCATTTTGTGGCTTTTGCTGCTCTTGAATTTGTTGTAAGTCATTTTTATAGGTATTTTATGGACTATGAGGGCAGAGCTAGGAGCAGCTTCATCTTTCTACTCTGCCATCCTGGCTCTGTCCCTATATGGATATTCTTAAAGGCATGATTTTACATTAAACAATCTTTATATGTATAAAGCTCATAACTGAAAAGGAAAAATCATGGAATGACATTAAAATTTTGCTTAGTTACTAGTATGTTTCTAAAGCAACATCATTTGTCCAAATGCCATCTGAATCAACCAGAAATCAAAGTCCTTGAAATTCAGGATTTTTTTTTTAAATATAGAAAACATACATTCCTATTCTTTTTCTTCAACTTCCTTTTCCATGGACACTTAACATATAGCTTTATGTAGTGGTTACTTCAAGTATGCACATAAAAATCTTTAGAGGTTATAGAACATCAGGATGGGGAGTTGCTAACATTTGTAAAATAGGATATAAATTCATAACTATGGAAAAGTGTTCAAAGATTAAAAGAATAGAGTTCAACTAAAACTAAGTAGGAAAAGATAGAAAAACAAATTTCTTTCAAAATAACTTTAGAATGTATAGAATATCTAGAAGTCTACCTACCAAGACACATACAGGAGTTATAGGAATATAGTATAAAACATTCTTTATGGAAATAAAGACAGATTGAAATAACTGGAGAGATAGTAATTGCTCATAGTTGGGCTCTCATAAAATAATAATAACAGTAGCTAAATTAATTAACAGATTCAGTGTCATCAAAATAATAAGCCACTAAAAGATTACTTCATTGAGATAGAACAATCATAACAAAATTCATCTGGAGGAACAAAAAGTCAAGAAAGCATAGAAAATAATGTGGAAAAAAGGATTGGAAATAAGAGTACTATATCTCAAACTGTACTTCAAAAAGGTAATCATCAAAACATGTGATACTGATTTTAAAAAAGAGAAAAATTAATCACTGGAACATATTATTCATGAAAGACCTCGAAGCAATTGAACAAAATAGAAAAGCCTTTGATAAACCCAAGGACTTTAACCTTTGGGGTAAGGATTCACTATTCAGCAAAAATTGATGGGAACACTAGAAAGCAGTCTGGCAAAAATTGGGTTAAAATCAACAATTCACATCATATGCCCAAAATAAACTACATATGGCATTCTAGATATAAAAGGGCATATCCTAAGTTAGAAAGAAAAGGTCATTCACAATTTCTGATAGGGGAAGAATTATTTGCCAAACGATAAAATGAAATAAAATGGGCAATTTTGTTTACATAAACTTGAAAAGTTTTTATCCAAACAAATGCAATGTAATTAGAAGGGAAACAGTTCATCGGAAAAGAAATCCTTGAAGCAAATTGCTCTTTTGATAAAGGTCTGATACTCAAATGGATCTAGGATCTCACAGATTTGAGAGTTTTCTCTGATGATACAAATCATAACCCATCCATGCCTGCCCATCCTGTGTAACTTTTCTGTATTGTCCCAAAAGTTCAACCTAGAGGTCTACCCAATGATTTGGAGTCCTTTCTCACTTTTCTTCAATATCTTGAGGGTATTAGTGAAGCACTCTTTTACCTTTTGCTCTTTCACATGACCAATGCATGTCCTCTTTGCCATTAAATAATTTGCTAACTTTCTTTACTCCTTTGACGTTGAAGTTTCTCATTGGTTATATGTTGTAGTCTGCTCACATGTATCATGAGCCTTTCCATTGCCTTCTCTATGAGGCCCATCTTTAGCTATTTAATAGTGGTGGTCTTCCAGTTCTGAATGTCATGAATTGTTGGTAAGAGTTGTGAATTGATATAACCATTCTGAAAAGCAAATTGAAGCTATACCCAGAAAATCACAAAACTATGCATATTCTTTGAAGTAGCAATACTGTAAGTATATATTCTAAAGAAATGAAAGAAAGAGAAGAAAGACCCATTTATGCACAAATACTTACAGCAGCAATTGTTCTTGTAACAAAAAACTGAAAATAGTGCCCATCAACTAGAGAACAGATGAACAAATTTTGGTATATGAATGTAATGGAATATTATTTTATCAGAAAGGATGAAATGGAGAAATTGATACAGAATGGAGTAGAAACAGAACAATTTAAAAATTACAACATTTTAAAGGAAAACAACTGTGAAAAACTTGAGAATTATGATCAATGCAATAACTAATCATGTCTCCAGAAGACTGAGATAAACCTGGACTAGGGGTACATAAAGAGATATAAATTTTCAGACATGGTCCATGCATGGATTAGTTTGGCTTGATTACATATTAAGTTTTGCTTGATCTGTTATAAAGGAGAGCTTTGGGGGGGAGGTATTATGGGGTGGAAAGTAATGATAGTGATAAAAAAAGAAAAAGAAAGGAATGTCAGTTAAAATGCATAATAGAGAGCAGAAGGAAGTTCAAAAGATAAGAAGAATAGTGTTAGAACTATTATTTTAAATATAATATAAGTTTAAATAATTCAAGCTGTACCTAATAGAAATTCGTGGCATTATATTCAATTCTCTTTTTTTGTTGTACTTTGTTTCATGAAATGTTAATGCTTATTGATGTTTGTCAAGTTCATAATAATAAAAATTAAAAGAATAATAAAGTTTAATAGCTATAACTGAGAGAGGAAAAATAAAATGTATAAATAGATATGGACAAGATGATAAAGCAGAAAAAAGTGTGTGTCAGCAGTTGTGGGTCCTAATGCCAGCTCTCCATCCAACTATTATTAGGATAGTTGAAGACAGAGATCACTTTATTATCTCTAGACTTCATTTTATAAAATAAGGGGAATAGGTAATCTCCAGGATTGCATGCAGTGCTAAAATTATGTGCCATGTGAAATATGGGACAGATAACCACAGACAGAAAAAAAAAAAAGTCAAAAATAAGCCAAGCATGCAAAATTTTTTAAAAGCATTCCTGAGTAGCATTTCAATATGTAGGAATTGTAAAACATTCTCTGTCAAATTTGGCCTTATCCATAAGTAGAATGGAGAGTACTTTATATGGTAATTGAAAGCCTTATCTCTCCCCCAAGATCTCCCACATCGGTGTTCGAGAGCTACTTACCCTGCTCTGTAGTCTGGAACTGAAATCATTAAAACCATTTCTTAAGATAAATAACAAAGGTAGGGATACTGCCTCCCAAAGAACATTGGGAAAATGCATATATGTTGCCTGGAAGATGAAATAAAGCACTTGTAGTAACACAATTAATATGGATTTTTGTTTGAGATTAGCTAACTGTAGGACAAAGAAATCTTAAGTCTGGGGGAATGATACCAGGTGAAGGTTAAAGAAGACAGAATAGTATAGAGGAAAGACATGTTTGAATCAGAGGAAATGGGTTCAAATTTTGACTGTCAAAGTTAATTTCCATATAAAATTTCCCCATCTATAAAATGAAACATCTGAACTAGAATCAGGAGTCAGTAAACTATGCCCCATGAGCCAAATCTGCTTTGTTGCCTGTTTTTGTATGAACTATAAATTATGAATAGCTTTTACATTTTAAAATAAAGTTTTATTGAAACATAGCCACACTCATTCATTTATGTATTATCTACAGCGGCTTGTTCAGAGTTGAATAATTGTGACAGAAACTAAACGCGGCATGCTCATTGCTTCAGGATACCATTGTATGCACTACAAACTGTACTGACATTGTTATAATTTGAAAGCATTTTGAATACATTTATTCTGCCACATTTTTTTTATTACCAGTGCATGCCCATTATGTCAAAACACGAAAAAAAGAGCAAAAGATCATTACTATCTTTTGGGCAGAATAACAAGATTGAAACTTTTCTGAACAAGAACTACCCTCAACCACTATGATTAAACACTGAATGGCTTTGAAAATTAGCTTTAGCTGAAGACTTGATAATGTTTCTTAATGAATTCAATCAAAAATTACAAGATAAAATAGTATTTACATACAAAACAGTTAAGTCAATTTAATGACGAGTAGTGTTTGATTCACAAGTAATGTCAAGCTGCTTTTATACACTTTCTGTGCTGTCAAAAGTTAAAACAAGATCTCTATTCCCACACAAATTTTTAGCAGATATGTGTGTGTGTGTGTGTGTGCATATATATATATATATATATGTATGTATGTATGTATGTATTCTGAGCTCAAACTACAGTTCCACCAGCATTTTTTCAGATGTAAATGCAAATGCAAAATAAATTTCCATATTTCAAAATCCATTTAACTGTGCAACTGAGGACCTTTTACCTAACTTTCAATTTCCAGTGATTAATCTGCAGTGCTATGACATACAAAAAAAGCAAATATCAAGATAAGAATCTACTAGGATTTTATAAATGCCTTCTAAGCAATGAATATGCTTAATTAAAATCACAAGATAATGTACTGATATCAGTATTTGACAGTACCTATCTGCACAAAAAGACATTTCCAAAGGTGAAATGTATAAAATTTTATTACACATCTACATTAATAAACATTTTAATCAATTTTGATGATAGGAAACACTAATTTTTAACCTTAATTAAGGCAAATGCAATTCCCACAAAGGAATTCCATGTTTCATTACTATACTTACATTGCAAAAATAAATATGCTCAATTATTATTAGATTTTGAATTTTGTGAATAAAAGATTTGAGGAAATTTTTTTCTCTTGTTATATAAGTACATACATAATATGTTTGATTTTTTCCTTTTGGTGCACAAAGCTTAAAATATTCACTATCTGACTCTTTACAGAAAAAGCTGATCTCTAGACTAGATGATCTCCTAGGTCTTTTCCAGCTCCATAAATTTACATTTACACCTATAGTAACTACTTCACATAAAGGTGACCCCAGCATATTATTAAAATAGATATATAACCTGAGTGTTCTAGAACAGAATTATGACAGAGATGATGAGTAGTTCTTTCAGTTTCTAAAAGCTCATGTTTAAGATTCAGTGTTTGGGACATTTCTGAAACAGAGCAAGACATTTGCCAGGGAAGGAGGACTGGTAACATCATAAGGCCCTGCATGTTGAGTGACTGATGACAGTGGTGAGCATATAGATACCAGGGGAACAGGAGACTTAGGGTGATGATAGAGCACTCAGAACTAGGCATTATAGTATGGGAGTAGAAAAGTAAAGAACAAGAAGGGATATGGCAGGTAAACTACAACTTAATTTTGCGTAGGATTGTCTTTGCTCTATGTGAATTGATACTAAAATTGTTATTTTAATAAACACTGATTAAAACCTTTACCAGGGTGCTGTTATTTGTTTTGTCATTTGCAGTCATGTTCGACTCTTTGTGGCTCTTTTGGGGGTTTTCTTGACAAAGAAATGGTTTGCCATTTCCTTCTCCAGCTCATTTTACAGATGAAAAAATTGAGGCAAAGAGGGTTAAGTGATTTGCCCAGCTGGCAAGTGTCTGAAGTCAAATTTGAACTCAGATCTAGCTGAATCTAGATCCAGTGCTTTATCTACTGTGCCACCTAACTGTACTAGGGTGCTACATTTAGCAAATTTTGGAGGGATGTGGAAATATGACATCATCAGCTGGTTACGTCCCTTGCATTTGCAGATTGGGTCACGTGAAGATGATTACATCAGTTTCAAAAGACTCTGGATCTGCATTTCTAAAGCTACAATTCTCTAGTCTCTCCCATTGTATTTCCTTTAATACTCAGCCAGTTGAAACAATAAGCTCAAAGCAAAGGTATTTCCTCAAATGGCTTAGTAAGGTTAAAAATCTATAAATTATTTCCCACTCCTCCTTAATATGAACAGATAGCATATCCACATCCAGAGAAAGAACTATGGAATCGAAACGCAGAGTGAAGCAGACTATTTTTTTCTTGTGTTATGTTTTGTTTTGTTTTTTTCTCATGGTTTCTCCCATTCATTTTAATTCTTCTATGCAACATGACTAATGTGAAAATATGTTTAATAAGAATGTATATGTAGAACTAATATAAGATTGCATGCCATCTTGGGGAGGGAGAAGAGAGGGAAGAGGAGAAAATTTAAGACTTATAGAAGTGATTGTTGAAAACTGAAAACAAAGAAATTAATTTAATAATAATTTTAAAAACTACCATGTGGAGGTGGGCCCGCTTCAACTGAGAGAGGTGATATTAATCAAGGCTTGAGTTACCAGCAAGGTAATTAGATTAGAAGTAACCAGCTTAATCTGGGAGGGAGACACTTTGGCAAGGAGAACATCAAAGAGTATAGTGGGAAAAGAGAAGAAGACTCAGGACAGAACCCTGAGAGATTACTAGGGTAAGCAGGAGTGATATGGAAGACTATCCAGCAAAGGAAACAGAAGAGGGATCAGGCAGGATGAGAATCAGGGAGGGCGGTGTCTTAAAAATTAGGGAGAAGAGAGTATCAAAGAAAAAAGAGTGTTAAACAGTGTTAGAAGTTGCAGAAAGGTCAAGAAGAATGAAGATTGAGAAAAGGTCATTGGATCTGACAACTAAGAGATCATCAGTAACTTTGAAAAGAAGTTTTGATGGAATGATAAGATTGGAAACCAGATTGCAAAGGATTAAGCAGAGGGTAAGCAAAGAGAAAGTAGAAGCACCAACTGTGGATAGCCTTTCAGGGAGTTTAGCTACAAGGGCAAAAGAAATACAAGATGATAGTTAGCAGGGACCTATTAGAGGGTTGTTTTTTGGGTTTGGGGGATGGGGGAGGAGAGATATGGGCATGTTTGTAAATAGTAGAGAAGGAGCTAGTAGAGAACGCGAGACTGAAAATGATTAAAAGAGTAATGATGACAGAGGGAAAATGTGTTGGAGGAAATGAGATGGAAAAGGATGGCTGAACAAGTAGAGAGGTGAGCCCTGGTAAGGAGGAAGGTCACTTCATCATGTGAGACAGGGGTGAAGGAGAAAGAGGACAGTATGGCAAAAAGCATCTGAATGACCTGAGATGATGAAGGGAGAAGAGGGAGTTCGGGGCAAATTACCTCAATTTTTTCATAAAATGTGAGGGAAAGATCTTAGCTGAGAGGGTGGAGGGAGAAGGAGCCATGGAAAGTTTGAGGAGGGAAGAAAATGTTGGAAGAGCTGCTGTGGAGAGTGGGAAAGTGAATTGATAAGGGTAGTATAGCAAGATTGACTAGCATTAGTAGTTGAGGTTGTATAACATAAATGATTGATTGATAAGATACATTTTTTAAAAGATTCTAGATTCCTTTATCTTAATCAACAGTGCTTTCCTACCAGTTTCCATTTTAAAATTAGAATGAAAAACACATTTTTAATGAAAGCATACTTAATTATAAACTAGGATCTGCTTTGCATAAAGGCAGACCTAGCAAACTCTTAAAAAACATAGAAGCTGGGTATGCTGTTGTAGAATTATATGACAAATGACATGTGAATGGTTCTAACAGTTTCTGAAATCTCATATAAACTTCTTTGGAATAAATCTGAAGCAATGCCATGATGTTCCTATCTTTCCTTAGATTAAACAAAAGGTGTGTCAATATAGGATTGTTGCTGTGTACTTTTAATGATTAATGATAAAATGTAAACTTATTGAATCTGAACTACTTGACTCAAAAAATTGATTTGCATAGGAAATGAACAACTACATGAGAATTTAAAATAATCATGGCAACTTTTTATTTTTAACTCTTTTATTTTAATCAAGGAAAAGTATATGAGTTTATGAGATATTCTATCAGGTGGTAAACTTTTCTTTCACTTAATTCATATAGTGAAAAGCACAAATACAGGTACAAAGTCACTTTTATCTATACAAACCCACATTCACATAGTCACATAAATACTAAGTATATTCCTTGCTAGGTTCCTGGATTATTATGCATTTGCCTGCACTATTTACTGTCTTTTAACTATCGTTGATGGCTTAAACCAAAAGTAAGGAAATTGAATCCAAAAGCTATAAATTTAATGGGTATATTGAATAGAACTTAAATGAGGATGAGAGAAGCAATATTCATTATAGCTTTAGAGTAAGAATTTTGAGCAAGTCAAGTAATAAGTCATTGAGGTCTCCACTTACTTTACCCTTTTCAGAATACTTAACAGTTCTCCTAAAAGCATGATAGATAGATGGTCAGTAAAAGGGACATTGAAAATGTTTCAGAATACCGTACAATAAAATGGAGCTGGGAACTAGAATATCAATATGGAACTCATTTTTAAAATTTCTTACATCTTAATGAGTCCATGAGAAAATGTCTTGTCTAGAGCCAGTAGGAAATAAGCAGTGCCTGGAAGGTAGCTTAAAAGTAAAATTTTGTTGATGTTCTGTTTTGTCCAACTCTTCATGAATCTTTGTGGCATTTTCTTGGCAAAGATACTGGAATGGTTTGCCATTTCCTTCTCTAGTGAATTAAAGCAAACAGAGGTTAAGTAACTTACCAAGAATCACTCAGCTAGTGAGTGTCTGAGGTTCAATTTGAACTTAAGTCTTCCTAATTCCAAGCCCAGTGCTATAAGCACTTTAAAAAAGTGCTCATTTTAGCTAACTGTCTAAAAGTAAAATAGGCAATTTCAATTAGTAAAATATAAATAGTAAGCAAACCCTTGGCTAGCACCAATCTAACTAGATAGTAGAAATTCAAGCATGGGGTTCAGTCTGATCCAAAGTATGCTTCCTACTACCCCTTCCCTCTCCATTAGGGAGATCACAGATAAGTTTGCTCTCTCTTCTTTTTTCCTACTGTCTTTCATAGACCTCAGTTCAATGATTTCTACTTCAGCCAATCTCTTTCATATGTGTGTACATATACATATATACAATTTTATATATGTATATATACATAGAGGTGTGTGTGTGTGTGTGTGTGTGTGTGTGTGCGTATGTGTATGCACAGCTTTTAAAATTCTTTTTCTCCTCTTCCTTTATTTTGCCCAGGTTCTTCAAGAAAATCTCTCACCTCCTGTACTTTTCATTACATTTTGAGTGCAAAAATTACTCTAATTCTGACATAAGGATAATGCCAATGACACACTTATATTAAAGGCAAAGAAAGCTATATTCTTTGAAGTGAAATTAGACTTAAAAAAAGAGCCAGTGTTTTCTATCACTAAAGCTCTAAAGTGCCCAGAGTTCCTTTCAGAATTTTCACAGAAGTCTCTAGCTCCCTCCTAATTGTCTTCAAATTAAGACTGCTTTTCTTTAAACATCAATGTTTAACATAAATTGTTTTTTAAATGATGTATGTCTTAATTATTATATTCTTCTTGGACTTTTAAAAAAATTAGGAGCATTGCAATAGTACTGGACTCTTAAAAAGCATTAATCATTGAAAATGTGCAGTAATTTTTTTTTTATATTATGGGTTAAATAGTATCAGCTCCAAATTTTATTGGATAGTTGAAGAACCTGACAACTTGTGAAAATGTTTCTATGGCAAAATGTATTTTGAATTACAAATAATTAATTCAAAAATCAAGAAACAACTTCCAAATATATCTTTCATTATAGTCTGAGATTTTACCTAGAAATTTAACAAAAGGACACCTTTCTCAAATGTTTATCATGGATCTAGTTTTTTAGTTACGTCAAAGCTAGAACTGAAGGATAGCTACCTACAGCCTAGTGAAGTCAAAATTCTACTGTCATTTTAGTTGTAATAAGTACCAAAAATAGATCCATGTATCTTCTATTTTGCTGTTTCATTCTAAACTGTGGTTATTAGTTATAGAAAAGAACCATTTTTTTTTACATTAGTAGATTTATATTTTTCCTGATATGATGAATAAAATAACATCATCTTAAAAGTACTCTATATGAAATGACACTGCCATCTGGAGCTCAGAGACAGGTATGACTAAGGTTCTATCTTATTCTCTTCTTTAATAAGAAACTTGTGATAAGTTAAGTAGCAAAGTAATGCTTTTCTTTAGTGGGTTTTCCTTCCATCTCCTTTACTGAGCTTATCTCTGCCTCTAAAATACTCAGAGCCCTTATGCTCTCTGGATGTCTAAAGTTCCCAATCAGTTCTGATCTGTTTTCCTCCAAATACTCCTCCTTTCCTTTTAATTTCTCATAACTTTTTGGATCTTTCCTTTGCCTTTATGGTCTTAGGATCATAAGATCATAGACCCAGAACTGGAGGGGACCTCAGAGACTATCCAGTAGAAACTGAGGCCCAGAAAGTTAAAGTGACTTGCCCATTACACAGGTAATAACCATTCTATTATTTGAATATATGTTTGTCTCTGCAGAGACTATGTCTAATTTCATTTTTGTAAGCTAGTAAAGCTTGTACAAAAAAAAGAAGGTATTTAATGTCTGTTGCATCAAAAAATTTAATTGAATAATGTCATCGATGCAATCAATGACCACCTTCTATCATTTTTGACCTTATGTAAACATGACCTTCTGTTTCCTACTCATCTACCACTTTTCTGTTTCCTACTCATCTACCACTTTTCTGGCTTTCTTCTTTTTCTTTCTCCTTCATGCCCTGAGCTTATTAGAAAAACTCAGTGGTACTGCTTAGTTCTACAGGTGGCATCAAAGATAAAGAACTTGTTGAGCATTGACTGAAAAACAGGAGAAAAATTTGCTCTTCTTAAGTATATTTCATCTTCTGTACAAAGCTATAACAAGAGATATTCTAGAGCCAGCTCCTAACAAGCTTGAAATTGTGACATTTTCAGTGTGAGCATTCCCATCTCAGAAGTAAATGCTACAAGTCAGTGTTTGATTTATTGCTTTGTTGATTGTTTAGACTTACAGCAATGGAGAAATGTTACTAACGCAGATTAAATTTTAAAGTGTGTTGTGCTCAGAAAGCTGGTTGTTAAAACATTCACCAATATAACCCTACCTATAACCTAGGTCTACTACTCCTTAAAATAGACTAACTATAATCAGAATTGAGAGCAAGATGAAAGAGATGGAGAGACTTGACATGCTCCATCATTCCCTGATCGAATTAATCATTCTTAATCTTAAATAGGGACTTGAACCAAACTCTGCACCAAAACCTGGAACAGCTTGGTTTGCTGATTCATAAACTAAAATGGACTCAGATGTCATTTTTGTATCTATCCAAATCTGTTTCTTCCTTTGTAAATTTAAGGAGTTGGACTAATTTCTGAGATCCCTTGCAGAGTTAAAACTCTTATTTAAAAATGAACAAATTCAGCGCATATTATTTGCAATACATTGTACAAGGTTTTATGAGAGATACAAGTAAGCTGTAGGAAAGAAATCTGCCCTCTAGGAACTTGGATTCTAGTTAAGAAGACAAGATACAAATGAAGAGATAAATAACACCATAACAGAGTAAGTAATTAAACAGTAGTGACTAGGCAAAGCTTCATATTAGCTAGCTCTTAAATATTTTAGATAGGAAAAGAGAAAGAATGAACTGAACCAAAGATCTGTCATGCACAAAAAAATCTAGTACATCAGTTTCAGTTTCATACACACACACACACACACACACACACACACACACACACACTGAATTTAATGGTCTAATTCTATTATATTCCTGGCATCCTCTACTTCCCTTTCTGCCATAATCACTGAAGTATTTTTCTTCATTTAATGGATTCTCATGGCCAGAGAATTCATCACCAAGTGACCAACCTATTGATAAGCCTCTCTTTAAAAAGGCATGCTGGTCCTCAAAATGCATGTCATCAACATTTATATGTTGATAGGCATACACGACACTGGAAAGCAATCAATACGAAAAGGATGTCACTCAAGAAGTATCATAAGGTTGGGTTCCTCAGCTGGTACTCAGTTTACCTCTTTCCAGAGGTACTATTATCTTTGGATTGGCCAAGTGCTACACAAATCTGTGACCACTGGTTAAACAATTTGCCTGTACTGTTGTGGACCTGAGTTTCTTAGAGTCCCTCTGTAAGCTGTGGCAACACCTAGTTGGTCCTTTCAAACAATGCACTTGGTTTATTTGTTAACACAGTTTTTGTTATACTTATGGAAAAGTCTTAGTAAAAGGATAATATTGATCAGTCCAATGAATGTACTTCTGACGAAATGCTCTAAATAAAAGGAAGGGGTTTATGGTGGGAGAATGCCTGGCTGGGAACTCCCCATTTATCAAGTTGAACATTTGAGTATTTGAGTGTTGCAAGCAAAGCAACAATAGAATATGCAAAAAGAATTGAATATATTGTATATCTGTCTAATTTATTTACCCAATACATTGAAGTAAACTAGAACACCCCAATAACATTTATTATTGAAACTAGAAGGCAAAAATAGACATGAAATGAAAAATCTAATCTAAGATGTATATATTAATCATTAATGATGACAGTGAATTTATATCACATCAGTTCTTGATAACTATGGAAAGAAATATCAATGGCACTTAATAATACAAAATAGGGAAGAATGTTTGTAACTGATCACAAGAAAAAAATTTGTGTTGTAGTCCTTATGATTTCTCAGGACCACAATTTTTATGATCTCTCAAAGAGGAAAATAATTCTAAAGAAAGATAACAAGGTATACTTTTACGCCCCCCTCCCAAAAAAAGGCATCAGCAACTTCTATTCCACATTTTTACTTATTTCTCTAAAATTTTGATGAGAATGGTTAATGAGTATATCAAGCATTGCTTTTATGAAAAGGTGAAAAAGAAATAGACAAGGTTTTGTGGGTGATTTTAAAACATCATCAAAAACTCATTGAGAGGATGAAAATATAATATACCACTATGTTTTCTGTTTATTGATTTCAAAACAGCAATTGATTCAGGAGAACAAGATGAAGTTCAAAAAGCAAAATCAAACAAGACATGAAGCAGAAAAACATACTCACTTGAGCTGTTCACTAAGAATTCTGTGGGTGTCCTGCGAAGAGTTCACATTAAATGGTGATTCCCTATCCATGGTGAAATTTTCCAGAATCAGATGGCATTTTTATTGTTATAGTGAGTCCTAGAGAATCAGATGGTTTCCTCAATGACATCCATGTTCACCCCCCAAAAAATATTGGCCTAGCCATCTATAATGGGAAAAAAATCAACAACAAAAACATATTGTCAAGATGATGGTATGCATTTATATAAGCAACCCATTGAAATAGTCCAATATGCATATCTTGTTGTAACAGACCTATAATATGCATGCCTTGTTGTAGGTGGACAGTGAGATTAATGCAAAATTGAAGAGGAGAAAGAAATTGAGCTGGATCATATTGGAAAACTGTCCAACACTTTCAATGATCTTGAAGTACTACAAAAGTTCATTTTAAGAATAATATTTTCATAATGATATTATATGCCTAGAAATAATATAACACTATGATGAACCAAAATTCAGGTCACCCAAAGGGCTATGGAAAGAAAAGGTGGGTATAAGTATGTTGACACATACTAGCACAATTTTTATCCCTCCCGTTATTCAGTGAAAACACTTGGAGTTGCTAATGATTCAAGCAACCCTCTCTGTAGAGTCCTCCAGAATTTTAGTATTACCCTGAGTCCCTTCTCTCCACCCCACCCCCTAACAAGGAAAAAGAACTCAGACTGATGGTGGCCCAGAAAACCTCCCATTCCTCTATTATGACCTACATAGTTCCCTATGATTGATTTAGGAAGTCTTTCTGCATCATGGCTCTTTGCTGTGCCAAACCTTTTTCCCCTTTATATCTCTGTCACTTGTTATTTCTGACTCGATTGTACCGTGGCTACCATATAATACTAGTTCTTCAATATACAAATGATTTCTTAGAGGTGCTAGACTACTGAGGCTTCCCCTCATGGAACTGATTGAGTATGAGCCCTGGCTCTCTTCTGACCCCAGCCTCTCATTTTGAATCTAGTCCTCTTTAAAGGCCAAATCCAAAGTTCTGACTTTGGTGTATAAATCTGATGTGAACTTTCTCAGCAATGTGGTATTAGCAGACAACAGGTGACCATGACAAGGCAAGTTTATACACTGTCATGAGTGTTCACTTTTTCCATGGAGTTTCCTAATATAGACAGGGGAGTAGACAGGAGTCAGGAGGCTTATCTACTTCTCTTGAGGCATGCCTGAGCATATCTGCCACATGGATGTGTTATAGTTCTCTAGAGGAGTTTAAGTTTCTTGAAAGAAAACGTTTTTTCCTTTTCTCTCTTTGTTTCCACTGCACTTAATACAGTGCCTTATGTTATTTACCTAGTTTTTATTGATGAGGCTGTTGTCAATAGGAGTCTGCCTGTTTTCCAGAGCTAAGGCCCAGCAAGCAAGTTGGGCCCTGAGCTTGGCACAACAGTCCTTTGCACTAACCCTCTGGCAAATCATACAGTTTTTGTTTTGCTTCGATATTATACTATTTAGATTTGTTGATGTTTCCTAGGGACCTGACAGCTGGTGCTACAGGTGACATGCTGCAGCAGAAAGTGATCAATCATATTTCCTGACACTGAGTAATCTCTGTACCTGTAACTGCTAAGTGAACTGAACTAGGTGGACTCTGGTTCTGTACGCCACTGAAGAATCACAAGGCTCAACAACCCTTAAGACCTGAGCTAATAACTCAGGACCCAAGAACGCCTGTATTGTCCCAAAAAATGCCAATCGTGGGAACTGTTTACTCAAGACTTGAGAATGACTGTATTGGGTCCTGCCTTTTTATGGTTTTCAAACTTAAAAACCCTCCTCCTGCCACAGGAAAGCAAGCCCTCTTTCTCAAGAGGACTTCAGTTGGCAAATCTGTTTTCCTCACTGAAATTAAACTTATGTTTGATTCCTAACTCTCCTGTGTCTAGCCTGCTTGGTTCAGCTCTGGCCACCCACAGGTTAAAGGTTAGTTCCAATCTGGTTGATATTGACTGGTGTTAGAAGTGGGACTGGACACAGAATTGGATCATTGGACTCACTGGTACCAGTGGGAACAGACTCGTTGCCACCAGAGATTTAATTCTGCAGAGTCCAACCCTTCCCCCTAGTCTGGTAAATCCTCTGCCCTTGTCCCTCCTCCAATCCTTCAAGCTCTGCCTTGTATGAGCATGGGGTTCTTTAGGAGGAAAACTCCAGGGTCTCTCCTTTGACCCAATTCAACCCACATCCCTCTGGTAAGGATATCCTTTCTTAACTACACATTGCTCAAAGATGAGCTTTTTAATCCAAGTGTGGGATTTGATTAAATTTAATCTCATTAGCATAGGGCAATTGTTGTAGTGTGTCATTTTGATTCCTGTCATCCCATGTATTAGCCATCCAACATTGCTACCTTTGGGTTATCTGGAAATTTGGTAAGCATTCATCCAAGTCACTGATAAAAAAAATTTTGAGTCCACAGTATTAAGGACAGGTTCCTAAGAGGTTGCCAATCCAATGGTAGAATTTTGTGACAGACTATAGACATAGATAAACACTCATCCATGTGCTTTTGGAAAAAGAGTGAGGATGAGAGAAGGTTCCATTCCAATATATTATCACCAGTTTTGAATACAAATAGCACTACCTGATGTCATGTTTCACAATAACTGCATGCTGAGGAACCCAAGTACCAATACTGAGCAGGGAAGTACACTGACTATTAAATAGCCAAAGTTTAGCTGTAGAGAGGGAGACACTTCATGCAATTCAACAAACATTTATTAATTACCTACTAAGGCACTGGGCTGGCTACTGGGGATACAAAGACAAAAAAAAATTGTATAATCCCTATTCTCAAGAAGTTTAAAATCTACTGGGGGGTAGAGAGGGAAGATAACATTTTTTTTTGTATTTACATAAACAAGTGAGATTTAAAAAATAAAGCAATGTCACGAAGTTTACAATCTACTTGGAAGAGACTAAGAATAACATTTTATGTATTTACACAAAAAATAGATGAAAAACAAAAGTAATGTCAAGAAGTTTACAATCTACTTGAGACTGAGGATAACATTTTGTATATTTACACAAACAGGTAAATTAAAAAATAGATTAAAAATAAAAGTAACGTCAAGAAGTTTACAATCTACTTGGGATTGAATATAACACTTTGTGTATTTATACGAACAGGTAAATTTCTTTTCAAATGGGTAAAAACAAAATTAATTTCGGAGTTAACGGGGGGGGGGGGGGGGGAATCCGGAAAGGTCTTTGGTAATTGTCACTGGAGCTGAACCTTGGGAGCTAGATGGAGAAGTTCCCAGAGGAGGACACGGGAGGGAACGTCTCTGAGTTTTTCTGGCATGCGGGACAGACAACCTGTACAAAGACGCGGAGGGCAGAAACTGAGAATTCTGTACTATCCCACTTTCAACACCAATCAATGTCAAATATCCAACACGAACGGCAACATTTAGGGGAAAGCGTCCCTGGTTACACTATTTCTAAATACCATTAAAATAAGGTTGGTTTCTCTCTGTCGCGAATGGGTGTAGTTATGCAGAGAGGCCTTCTTCAAAGTCCTTTCCAATCCAATAACTTATTGACTTTAACGCGATACACCAAAGACACCGCTTCGGCTGCAAAAAAATCTCTTAGACGTTCCTTTCCAGACCCGGAAAAGTCGCTATGGTAACACAGTAACTTCCGGTTCCCAATAGTTCGTGGCAGAGCATGCTGGGAAATAGAGTAGGCAGGTTCTCTGGCTGGGTCTTACTACGCAGGAGAGCGGGGCCGGGGTTCAGGCATGTGGACTACATTTCCCAGGAGATCACCTCGCCGCGTCTCAGGCGCTGGTGGAGGGGGAGGGCGGCGCTCCACACCTCCTCACGCGTTCGCCCTAGGCCACTTTCTAATCCTCGGGCTCCAAAGGACAACTTCTGCCCGACTCGAGCGAGAGGAGAAGACAGGGCAGGCCACCACAAAATGATGCGGGAGAAGGGGCGGAGGCAGGGGCCCGCTTTATCCCGCGGAAAGGGGCGGGGCTCTTGCCTGGTTTGCCGGGGCGTCATCCTCCCTCGTCACTTCCGTAAACAAAAGAGTCTGAGAAGCTGTCCCAGCTGCGATGTGACTGCCGTCGCGGTGCGGGCTGGTCCGGCTTGTCGCGCCCTGCTCCTCCCGCCGCAGGTACGGGCTGGAGGTACCCCGAGCCGCTCCCGCGCCGGGCCTCCGCGGCCCTGCCGAGCTCCCACACTCCGCTCTTGCCGGGCGCTGTCAAGGGGAGCTGGGGCTGAGGGGCGTGAGGGACTCCCCGGCGCCTCTCTGTCCTTCCTTCTTCCCTCGGAGGGTTTGGAGCTGGAGGGGACCTTTAATCCCCGATCTTATTTATTTATTTATTCGTTCATTCATTCATTTATTTATTTTTTATTGCTCTTGGGTGGTGAAGGAGACATGCGGAAGAAATAATAGAGGTCGTCTAGTCTAACTTCCTCATTTTATAGACGCGAAAACGGGGGCCTAGAGAGGAGGGAGAGGTTCAAAAGCTTAGTTACACAGGGAATTAGGGGCAAAAATGGAATGAGAAGCCAGGATTCCCGACTCCTGGTTTAGCGCTCCTTCCGGTGTATAAACCTGAATACCTGTTTTGAATGTGGACGTATCCTGGACTTTTCTAGGAATAATAGCTAATGTTTTAGGCAGGTTGTTGAATCATCTCTGCATTTAATTTTTGGTATGTGGTGGCTGAAAGGGAACCGCTGGAAAGTGGCCTTTTATGTAACACTGGCGAAGGAGGAAAGTTGCTGACTTGGGAACTGCAGCATTTTTGTTTAAGCTGATTCATACTCAAAGGATCAGGGCTTGGATATCCGATCCTTCCGAAGTAAAAACTTGCTTTCCTAGGGAACGGCAGAAATTCCAGCTGATTTGTGGATGAGTAAATTCACCCTGAGTAGAATTATGTAAATGCCAGTGTTGGTGGATTTTAATCTAGATAATAGTGAAAAATCTGGACTAATTGTTAAATAACTTTTAGGTGTGATAGTACTTGGTTTGATTTTTCCTGAATGAAAAAATAATGAGCCCTCTAGGAAACATGCTCACATCAGACAAACAGCAATATATTTTTCATATTATATGATTTTAAAATATCATCCAAGAAAAAAAATGGCTTTAGTGAGGATTACTGTAGCCTTGACCTATAGAAAAATATGAGTTGGGCAGTCAACTGTGAAAAATACTTTGTTAAGATTAGTATTGGTAACTGAAAGAAGCTAGGAGATTTTATATCTGATATTTTTTACAGAAAGCCATTTACTGTCATATGACAGACATTTTTCTTCCAATTTGGGGGAGGGCAAAATCCATATATAGTAATAATTTTAGAAACTATTTAGAAACAGAGTGGAGTTTGGTTTTTTTTGCATGTAGTTAGTATCAACCTTACACGTAGAGTAGGCAGCCATGTATTTTGCGTGATTTCAGTTATTGAAAGCTCCTTGAGCTCTTTACTACCTTACCTACCAGCTCACTAATACCTTAAATTCCACAAGAATATAATTTAATTAGCTTAGGAATTCTTCTTCCTTGATAAAATACAAATGCCTCTTGGAATAGATGACATGAAGATGTTACACACTGCGCCTGCCATATAATAAGTTCTTAATAAATGCTTATTGAATGATTGACTTACTCTATAGTGTGAATGAATTTTTCGGACTTTGTCTTAGCAAATTTTGATGTGGGAAAGGAAAGACTATGATGAAGCCAGTGGACACTTAGAGAGAGGCTCATAGGATCAGATTTAGAAGAGAAAAAACATTTAAGTATAAGGGGAAAGGCTCACTTTTGAGTGAGGGGAAGCTAGGGAAAGAGGTTGAGATTAAAGCTGCTCTAGTTTCATCTTTCTAGGTCCTATAATATGGATCTGAATTTTAGGAATGATTATTCTAACCATTACTATTCATTTTAGCAATTCTTACTAGGGTTTTTGTTTGTTTGTTAATTAATTGGTTTTAAAGGGGCTCCATATCTCAGCACCTACTCACAGCCTGATCCCGCTAGATCAGATTGGAAGTTCTGATCTGCTGTTAATGTACCTGATTCTTCTTCCCCTATTTCACCACTGTACCCCCATATTTATGCCTTAACCATTCATTAAGCTTATTTAGAACTTCCAAGCTCAAGCAATGAACCTCAGCTTCACTGACTGTGGGCATTATAGGTGTATGCCACTGCTTAAATTCTTTTTGCAGAACGTGTTTTTGCTGTAGAACCTTGTACATATATGATAGCTAGATTTTAAAATTCTTGCAAACAGGAACTGTTTTACTTATGTTTCTAGCTCTCCCATACTTAGGACTATGTTTTTTACACACAGCATGCACTTAATAGATGTTTTCCAGATGGCGAATATGGCAAATACATTTTGCATGACTTCACATGTATACTCAACATAATTTTGCTTGCCTTCTCAAGAGGTAGGAAAGGAGCAAGAGGGAGAAAATTTGGAATTCAATTTTTTTTAAATGACTGTTAAAAAATTTTAATGTAATTGGGAAACATTTAACAAAATAAAATATATTTTAAAAATACATGTTTGCTGAAGGAATGTTACATGAATGAATAATAACTGTGTTTCCTTAATCAGGTCTTTAAAAATCAGTCTTGGTGCATCAAGGAACATAAAACTATGGAAGAAAGGAAATTGAAAAGGAAGAGTCCTAAATCCTTTAGTTCTCATTCTACTCAGCTTGTTAATTCTAAGAAAAACTCGATGCCAGTTAGTAAAAGCACAGGGTTTTCAAATCCTGCATCACAGTCAACTTCACAAAGACCAAAATTAAAAAGGTGAGCCTTCATCTTCTGAACTGTTGGAGGAAATATTGTTGAAAGAAATAGTGAAATGTTTCTTATTACTTCCTAAAAACTTTTTCCACTTGGCAGTATTTTTATTTTATTTGCTAAATAATATATCTTGGCATAGTTTGTGTGACAGAAATTAATGATTCAGTCAGGTGAATGTCTAGTGAAAGTGAATAAAAACTGTCTTATGAAGATGACAGTATGGAGATTTTATAGGCACCATAAGAAAATTCTTGGTTGAGGAATAATCAAAGGTCATGATCTGAGAGTTAAGAAAAAAAAGTTATGATTGGAGCTAATGAATGAACCAGAAATTTGAAAAAGGCAAATGGAAAGGAATGTGTTTGCTCTGGCAGTATTTAAAGGAAAGCAGGATGGTTTTAAAAATTAAATTGAAATACATTTTCAACCCACATGAGTTTTCTTCTTACTATATTAAATACTTTGGTAGCATGATAACATCTCTAGTTATCACAGTGTTTTCTGAAATCTAAAAGATGCATTCAAAATACAAAATTTATTATTGAAATTTTTCTTGGAAAAGCACTTTTTTGAGCAAAAACTCTGAGCAGTTCTGCCTACATTTTGTATGTGTGTGTATGTATGTGTGTGTGAAGACGTTGTTTTACTTGTGGATATTCTTACACAAATTGTGGCGAAATAAAACATTTTTGATGAAGACATGAGAATTCTTACAGAGAAGTGAATCAAATACAACCTTCGAGGCAGTTGATGGCGAAGTGGATAGAGTGCTGGACCACGAATCAAAAACTGGAGTTCAAATTTGGCCTCAGATACTTATTACTTGTGTGCCTCTGGGCAAGTCATTTAACCTCTGTCTGCCTCAGTTTCATCAAGTGTAAAATGGGATAATAACAGCACTTACCTCCCAGGGTGATTACGAAAGTAAACTTCGATGATATTTGTAAAATACTTTGCACAATTTAAAGCAGTATATCAATGCTGTTAGTGTTGAGAAGGCAGTATGATATGGTGGATAGACTACTGTACCTGGAGTCCAGAAGATTGAACTCATTTATATTTATGAACTTGCCATGTGACCTTGAATCAGTCATTTGACTGTTTTGAGTTTTAATTTCTTTATCTGTAAACTGCAGATAATGATTGGTATTATCTCACAGGGTTGTTATAAGGATCAAGTGAAACAAATTTTGTAAAATGTTTTGCATACCATACAATGTTACGTAAATATTAATCATAAATATTAATATTATAACGTAGATTGAATGCATAAGTGGGGAGGTTTTACTTTTAGTCAAAAAAATGGTGAGAGATTTAATCTTGAACGATTAGAATTTTATGCTAGCTCTTGAAAGGGAAGTGAAGCATTTAGATTATTGGGAAAAGAATAAGGCGACACTTCAGAGTGGGGAAAATAGCATGAGTAAAAACATCAGGGCAAGAATATAGCGTGTTGTATACAGGTCTTGTAAGGAGGTTGTCTTGTCTGGATACAATAAACTAGGTTGGAGAATAATTTGAGAGAATGATTAGGACTTAGAGGAGAGGGATTAATCCCTCTCCCTCATATTCAAAATGAATAAAAAGCTATATATACATATACATATATGTGTGTGTGTGTGTATATATATATATATCACATGACAGTCCACATGAAGGCAGCCCATTAAATTCCTGGGTTTAGTTATCATTCTTAAAAAGATAACGGCAAGAGCTATATGTCTGACCTCAGTCTCTCCCCTGAGCTTCAATTCTGCAATCACCAATTGCCTATTAGACATTTCACAGTGTGTATCCCAGAGATACTTCTGACTGAACACATTTAAAACAAAATCCATTGTCTTCATTTCGCCCTTCTTCCAGACTTCCCTATTTCTGGTGAAAGCATCATTACTTTTCCATTCTTCCAGGTTTATACATATACAGTCATTTGCTAAATCTTGCCTTTCTACATCCACTCTCTTATCATTTGGCCACTTCTCTCCAGTCACTCAGTTGCCCCCTTAGTTCAGGCCCTCACCGTCTCTTACCCCTGTCTCGAGACCTCCCCATTTCATTTCTTCTTCTACACACTACTGCCTGAGTGATTTTCCTTAATTGCAGTTCTAACTTTGACATTCCCCATCTCAATAAACTCCAGTGACTTTTATTGCCTCTAGAATCAAATATATACTCCTCTTTAACTTTTGAAGGTCTTTCCAACATATCTAACCTTGTAGATTACTCCCTCTCCCACACTCTGATACAGTTCAATTGACTTCTCTGTTCCCTCTCTTCCTCCCATAAGACATTCCATTTCCCATCTCCTGCCTTTTCACAACTGCACCCCCCTTTACCCTCCATGCCTCGTATGTACTCTCTCCTCACCTTTACCTCATAGAATCCCTCTTTTTCTTCAAGATGCAGTTCAAACATCCTTTTACATAAAGCCTTTTCTGATCGTTTCAACTTCTAATTCCTACCCCCTCAAACTACCTGGTATTTAACTACTTTGTATTTTAGTCTCCTTGTTGTGTATAATATACTTGTTTCCTCTGTAGGATATAAGCTCCTTGTGAGTAAAGATTTTTTGATTTATGAATTTGCATTTCCAGTTCCTAGGACAATGTCTGGACTGTAATAAGAGCTTAGTATATATGCTTATCAATTTATTAAGGTTTAAGGGAAAATAATATATGTAAGGGAAGGGAAGTTCTCTAGAGGTGTGAATACTAGGGCTAGTATTGATTGTTTCAGTGAAATATAGTTTTGTATATATGTGTGTATATATACATGTACATGTATACACATTGTACATATGTACATATCTAAGACATTGCATACAATGTATATATAATGCATATATATTGTATATGTATTTACCTAGATACATATATATGTAGTTATCAAGAGTATATACATTAACTTTACACTTATCATCAGTTCAGAGAATCTAGTGTATGTTCGTATGTTATGTTAAGAAAGAAATTTCAATGCATTACTTAAAATATAATGGTCAGTTTAAAAAAACAGGATAAAGTTCAGAAGGGACAGGTTTTATATTTTGGTAGAAATTTAGGTATATTCAGCTAGGTCCTAGTTAATACAAATAATGAATCTTGTGAAGAAGTCACGTTTTTCTTTTATACATATATATACACACACACACACACACACACACACACACACACATACTTATTTTCATTTTTCAACAATCAGTTCCCTAAGTTTTAAATTTTCTCCCCCATCTCCTACCTCCCTCCACAAGACAGTATGCAGTCTTATATGGGTTCTACACATAACATTTTTATTAAACCCATTTTCACATGACTCATGTTGCATAGAAAAATTAAAATGAATGTGAGAAACAAGGAGAAAAACCAGACCAAAACATAACAAAAGAGAAAATAGTCTGCTTCATTCTGCATTCTGACTCTAGTTCTTTCTCTAGATGTGGATGGCATTTTGCATCATGAATCCTTTGGAAATGTTTTAGGTCCTTGCATTGCTGTGAAGGGCTAAGTTTATCAGATACAGTCCTTGCATACTGTGGCTGTTACTGCGTATAATGTTCTCCTGGTTCTGTTCATTTCACACAGTATCAGTTCATATAAATCTTTCCAACTTTTTCTGAAGTCTGACTGTTTGTCATTTCTTACAGCACAATAGGATTCCATTACATTCATATACCACAGCTTGTTCAGCCATTCCCCAATTGATGGGAATCCCCCCAATTTCTAGTTCTTGGCCACCACAAAAAAAGTTGCTATAAATATTTTTGTACATGTGGGTCCTTTTCCCATTTTTATGATCTTTTTGGGATACAGCCCTACAAGCAGTATTGCTTTGTCAAAGGATATACACATTTTTATAGCACTTTGGTCATAATTCCAAATTGCTCTCCAGAATGGTTGGATCACTCCACAACTCCATCAACAAAGAATTAGTATTCCAACTCCCATATCCTCTCCAACATGTATCATTTTCCTATTTTGTCTCGTTAGCCAATCTGATAGGTGTGATGTTGTTTCGATTTTCATCTCTCTAATCAATAGTGTTTTAGAGCATTTTTTCATATGATTATGGATAGCTTTAATTTCTTCTTCTGTAAACTGCTGGTTCATATCCTTTGACCATGTATATCAATTGGGGAATGACCTGTATTCTTGTAAATTTGAGTCAGTTCTCTATATATTTTAGAAATGAAGTCTTTATCACAGACACTAGTTGTAAAGATTCTTTCCCAGTTTTCTGCTTCCCTCCTGATCTTGGTTGCATTGGCTTTGTTTATGCAAAAACTTTTCCATTTAATGTAATCAAAATTATCCATTTTTTGAAATATACATATTTCCATTGGACTGGAACCAGTCATCATATTGTACATAATTATAACTTCATGTAGTGAGAGTTTGAATATGAGACCCCAATTCATGGGATTCATTGTTCCCATTGTGACCAAGGTATAGCTAGGTAGTTAGAGCAATTATTAAGTCATGACTGACTACATACTAGTCACTGTGCTGGGCATATAGACACAAGCAAATAAGAGGGTCCTTGTGCTCAAGGAGCTTACATTCTGGTGAGGGAAGAAAATACTATAAAGAGAAGCTGGAAAGAGGGAAGGACTAAGGAATGGTACCCCCAGGCATGGGTGGTGAAAAAAAAAGTCCCTATGAGTGAAGTGAACCGTGACAGAGGGGGCTTTCCTAAAATGATGATGCCAGGTAGGCAGTCACAAATCAATGGGGGAATTCTCTCCTGGCAATGTGTCATGCTAGGAAAATGAGGAAGACTCCAGAGAAGGAGAATTCAAGCATGACTATATATAAAAATAAATTTTTTTAATATAATGATTTGAAAGAGGGAAAGACTAATCATGTAGTTAAATTTTTATTAAACACCTACTATGTGAAATGCACTGTGCGGTGCATCATAGATAAAAAGACAGAATTAAATCTCTTCCTATCCTCAAGCAGCTTTGGTATGTTAGAATACAAAATTTACATGAGTAAAATGAACAGTAATTTGAAGAAGAAAAGAACTTTCATGGTTGATGGGGTTGGTGAAAGCTTCAGGTTGGAAGCACCTGTGTGTTCATCTTTTGTTGCCAAAGAAGACTATGCCATCAGAGAAACAGTGACATGACTTGCACTTGGACTTTGTTTTGAGTGAGGGAGGGCTGTGCAGGTCACCAGCCTCACTTCTCCAGAGCTATCTGAATTCAATGACTAGATATTCATCAGGATGACTGGAGATGACCCAGGATGAGGTACTTGGGGTTAAGTGACTTGCCCACACAGCTAGTGAGTGTAAAATGTCTGAGGTGAGATTTGAACTCAAGTCTTCCTGACTCCTGTACTGGTTCTCTATCCACCTAGCTGCCCCTGGAAGCACCTGAGTGGAGCCTCAAAAGAAGATAGAGATTCTAAGAAGGAGAGGTGAGGGAGTTCATTCTGGGTCATGGTGCTTGTTCATAGGAATGCACAAATGCAGGAAGTGGAATATTGAGTTTGGGAAACAGCTAGCATGTAGCACAGTATGAGATAAGGTCCAAAGGTAGACTGGAGCCATATTATGAAATGTTTATAAGTGCTAAGCTGAGCAGTTTGTATTTGATCGTAGAGGAACTAGAGAGCTACTACAAGTTTTTGAACAAGGGATATCAAGGGATGTGTTAGGGTCAAGGAAGAAAGATAGGAAATAGTCTAGGATAATTCCCAGGTAATTAACCTAGAAGGCTAAGAAGACAAAAGTGTACCTCACTGGAAATAAGGAAGTTGGGTGACAGGTGGGTTTAGGGGGGAGATGACAAGTACTGTTTTATATTTGTTCTTTGTTGAGTTTGAGATACTGATGGAACATTCACATGACTATGTACAGTGGGACTGGAGTGTTTGAAAGAGATTAGGGCTGCATTTATGGATTTGGAAGTTGTAATGGAACACATGAAAGGGAGAAAGAAAAGAGAAGAGGGCCCAGGACAGAGCTTTGAGGTACACCTACACTTAGGCTTCAGGAGATAGATGATAATTCATCAACAGAACCAGAGAAGGATTACAGACAGAGATAAGAGGAGAATTAGAAGAGATATTTCCTAGAAATCAGTAGTAATTAAACAGTGATTGATAAACTTTTTTCCCCAAGTGTAGACGCTTAGACTAAATTTGTTATGTAGTTAGTTTGAGGAATTTTTGTAGCATTTCAGGGTTTATTGTAATCAGTACAATATCATTTGCAAATAAGAAATTTAGAAAATCCTAATTTCAAGAGGAAATTCTTCTTTTTTCAGACTTCATTTATATGGGACACCTTATATGTTTCTTATTTAAGTATTATTTAAATAATAAAAATAACTAACATTTATATGGTACTTATTATGTGCCAGGTACTGTGTTAAGTGCTTTACAATTATTATCTCATTTGATTCTCACAACATCCCTGAGAGATAGGTACTATCGATATCCCTGTTTTACAGATGAGGAAACTGAGGTAAACAGTGGTTAGGTGACTTGCCCACAGTCACATGGCCACCTGAGGCAGAATTTAAACTCAGATCTTCCAGTCCCCGAGGTCCAACATTCTATCTACTGCTCTACCTAGCTGTCAGTGAATAAATTCAATTTCTTCTATGCTTTAGTGATCTGATATTGTTTTATTTAAGTTTTAAGGCTATCACTACTTATGCTTTTATATTTTAGTCTTTGCTTTCATTGTTAGGGATTTTGGTTAGCTTTTTCTTTGTTCTGATTTTTAGAAACACCTCATTAAGTTTACTAATCATTGCATAATGCATTGTAGAATTGGTTTTAATGTATTGTCTGTAAGTGATTCTGAAGACAGAAGTTTCATATTAAGCATATTTGATCTCTCCAGAGGCATGAAAGAAAAGCCAAGACCTCAGGGAGGGGAAGGAAAAGGTGCCCAGGCAGCTCCAATTCAGCACTCTTTTCTCACTGATGTCTCAGATGTTCAGGAGATGGAGAGGGGCCTCTTGAGCCTTTTGAATGATTTCCATTCTGGAAAACTTCAAGCATTTGGTAACAAATCATGAATTTTTCTTTAAGATTTTTAAGTCATCTTTGTTTCCTAATTTTCAGGATCTTCGTATATTTTCGTAGTTATTTTATATGTTTCTATCTTCTTAATAAAATATATTCTTCCTCCGATAGGAATTATAAAAATCCCTAGTTAATATTCATGCTGAAAAGCATAAATCAAAATCTGATTTATAAGATTTCAATACAATTGTTCAAGCAAAAAAGTAAAAGAGAATATACTTGAACCCATAAAGTGGATTATTGTCGACAAATAAGTGCGTTGAGAATGTTGAAAGTGAGAATGAGCTTGGAAAATTCAGCCTGTATTAGTGTTTCATGCTAGGAAGGTCTCAAGGTTATTTTCTTCCTTCCAAACACAGGCTTATTTCCTGCCTGTGGATTTAGTCCTTTACACATAGGAGATCCCAGGTTCCTGTTTTCTAGCTATTTTTAAGAAAATAAACTGAATCTATACCACATTTTGTGAAAATGTTCACTTTTGACAATTTATAAAGTTTTCCTATTCCTTTCCAATGTTCATGTCCCCCATTATTTTATTCTTCTTGGAGGAACTAGACAATTATTTTACTATTGTTCATTGAAACAAAATACCTTAGTAAATTTGAGTGGCCTAAAAAAACCCACTTGAATTTGTGATAGTATGATATTTTTCAAGTGCAAAAAAATTAGCAGAATCAAGATTTATATTACAAAAATATTTTAATTATATATAAGCAGCTAACTGTGAGATGCCTTATCCAGAAAGAATTGTTTTTGTTGGAACCAGCTGATTAAATTCAGACTATAGTGTGATGTGAATATTCCTCCATTTATTTGCTTGGTTATTTTGTGGATATTATGACCTGTCAAGAGGAAACACTAACTTTCTTTTAAATTCAGATTTCCTTGTTCTGAATTTTTTGCTTCACTTCAGCCAACATATAGTATACCTAGGTATTATCTATGGAAAAAGTTTTTAAAATTGAGTTTGTAATACAACAAGATCGCAGAGAGGCATGTTTAACCAACCTTGATATTTTCAATTATTTTCAGTACATTTATGGTTTGTAACTAAACTTAATGTAGAAATGGTGCTACTAATTTCAAAGAAAACTTACTGGATAATTAGATACAACAGTACCTACCAGCACCAACGTCTTTGGCTGATAGTGTAAATTATTTTGCTGCCTGTACTGAAAAGTAATATTATAACATTTATCTGAAGTTTGTAATTAACATTTTTCACACACTTTAAATTGGCCTTCCTTAGCTCAAGTTGATGAGGTTTTATTGCAAGTATTATCTGTTTGCTACCAGTGTTAGAATTGCCACAAGTTAGTGTATCATTTTGTTTCCCTTCTTTTATAATCAGTAATAATTGAAGATTATTTCTGCTTCATAAACGTTACATACTTGAATGATAAAATGATTTAGAGTTGAATTCTTTTTGACTTTGATTTCATGCAAACCATCACACTTATTTAATTTAAAAGGCAGTGACCATGCTGAAATTAACTAGGTAGAAATATTTCTTTACTGCATTATTGCTGTGAATT
Organism: Potorous gilbertii; assembly: GCA_028658325.1. Taxonomy (NCBI): domain Eukaryota; kingdom Metazoa; phylum Chordata; class Mammalia; order Diprotodontia; family Potoroidae; genus Potorous; species Potorous gilbertii. Next base: position 172,577 of record JAQQSK010002843.1, on the reverse strand, counting down.
TGTATTTTATGCTTATTAATAAATACTTTGATTTTATAATCTAGCTTCTTTTGCCTGATTTCACAATATTTCAGTTGTCCTTTATTGTATTTTAGCCGTTGTTCTATTTGTTATAAGAAATTTGAATGTAATTGAAAGTAACTATGTAGACAGAAATGAAAACATTATGTGAAGCTTATGAAAAAGGAAGATCAGTTAATTTTGGAATTCTCATTTTGAAAAACATTCCCCCCTTATGCTTACTGACTTTGAATTCCATTCATGCTTATACTTTTTGTCATCTAATTAAAGCTATGAGTCCTTTTATTTCTCCTTTTCTCTTTCCTTCTTTCTTCCCCCACCTCCTACTAGGAAATGAATGTTCCATAGAACAGATGGAACACGTTCGAGGAATGCAGGAGAAGTTAGCTCGGTTGAATTTGGAGCTCTATGGGGAGTTAGAGGAACTTCCTGAGGATAAGAGAAAAATAGCCAGTGACGCTAATCTGGATAGACTTCTGTCAGATGTGAGTACAATTTGAAAAAAAGATTTTTTTAAAAAAAGAATATATTATAAAAGAAGTTATTATGTTTAAATGTATATACTAGAAGTGGGAATATATGTTTCTGTACAGATTCCATTAAGACCTAGATATAAAGGTCCTTTTGTTCAAAGATTTCCTATATCTGATGTATTTTATCATGCTATCTTTAAAAATTACTTTGGATTTTTTTTTATATTTAAAGAACTATTATGCTCATATAGTTTAATACATTGACAGTTGCATTCTTAATATTCATCTATATTAATTCCAGCCTTAGAATCTGTTAATTACCAATCAAAAGCAACAGACTATTCCAGGTATTTACCTATTACTATTTAATAAAGAGCATCAATTTCATTTAATTTTCATTCAAGCAGGGCAATTCTTAAATTTTTGTTTATGTTTCAAGTCTATAATAGCAAATATTTTACCTAGTATAATGTGTGTTTATACATCTCTTGCAGTTAGCCACAGAAAATAAATATTTGCATAATGTACTATATATTTTTCACTTATCAAAAATGTTTCTTTTGATTTTTTTTCATTCTGAATAATTAATCGTAGTTAATTTTAGAATGGTATTAAAACTTCAGTATTTAATGTTGTCTTGGCTTATCTTTTTAATGTTTTAACTGATTAAGGCAGCATGGCATAGTAGATAGAAAGCTGCTGGCCTTGAAGTCAAGAAGACCTAGGTTCAAGTCTTGCCTCTGCCACATACTGGTTATGGGACTCTTGGCATGTCACTTAACCTGTCACTACCTTGGCAACTCTAAGAATATAGACCAGTTAGCCTTGATTGAAGTAATTCCTCATTAAATATTCCTTACACCAGTGAAATGATATCTAGACTTTCAAAAATTAATAAAAAACTACTTTTTTTCTTAAATATATTCTCATTCTCTTAAGTTAAAATAAATATATATGTATGTGTGTAGATATTCTGAACTTTTTTTTCCGAGAGAAGGCAGTACATTAAGTGGCTTCTCTTTCCTATTTATAAGTAGTTATCTTTGGGGGTTTTTTAAAGTGTCTATTCTGTGGAAAGTTGTATTATTAATAGGGTTTTGTCTGTTTTTTTTCTTTTAAGAAGTAAAATATTTTTCTGATTTGTTACAGTTAGAAGAACTGAATTCTTCCATGTATCCTTTGCTAAATATCTACAGGGAAAGTTTTACTTCATGGGATTCCTGGAGATGAGTTCCAGGGAAGTTTTTAGCTAAGGGTGCTACTCAAAAGCAGCTGAAGAGTAGTGAAACCAGCTGTTCCTTATGAGGTTTATTCCCTTTGCACCTTAGGCCTCTGGACATAATATCCTGTCATTTCTATGACTTAATTTTGTAACTTTTTGTGTTTTATCGTAAGGAAACTTTCGTGCATGTAGCAAATACCCTTGGAAAGTTAATCACTTTGAGGCAAAGCAAAATAATATCTATATGGAGTATAGTAGTATACATAGAATTTAAGAACATCTTTTAAAATTCTTCTAAAATGCCTAAAATTAGTTCAAAGTCATTAAAATGTAGGCTTTTCCTTTGGGATTATGTACTATATAATGACATCTGTTTTGTTAATCACAGGGCATTTACTTTTTTAAGCTGAATATTCATCATGGAATTACTTCTCACTAGTGCATTTAAAATGTTATGTGATTTGATTTATAAAATTTTGATTTGTATTCAACTTTTCAGGAGTCAAGGAATCAGCAAATATTTATTGAATATGCCCTATGTGAAGAGCTTGTTCATGTTTTAAATACTTCCTAGACCCTATAAAACATCCCTCTTTTTGTGTAGTTAGGGAAACAAATAATTAGTGAACAAGACTGTTACAGATTACAACATTATATACTGATAAAATGCCACATTATATTATTCAGTTAGAGAGTAGGATGATGTTTAGTGCAGATAAGTGCAAAATGAATTGGAGAAAACAGAAACTGATCCTGGCTGCACTGTCATATGGAAAAATTCAGACAATGAGGTAAGACTAGTAAGTATTCCCTCTAGGCTTAGTACTTGCTTTTCTGCTCCTTTCCCTTTATCTTCCTTTCTTTAGAGAAAGCTTCCTTTTATGGCATCAACTACTTTCTCAGTATTGATGACTCCCAAATATTTATCTTCAATTCTAGCTTCTTATTTGAATTGTAAACATTTACCGGACATTCCATTTGGATGCCTTGTTGTCACTAACATGTCTGAGATGGAACTCATTCTTTCCCTTCATGAATCAATTCTTCTTCCTGTCTTCTCGTTTTCTATCAGTCATACTATCTATTCTCCTGGTCACTCATATTCGGTCAATCACCATAACACATATTAGTATAGAGAAGACTAAGTTCCAGGTGAAATAGTAACCAAAAATTATAATGTGATCTTCAGATGCATTGAGAAGCACAGCTTCTAGTAAGAAGAAGGTGCTAGTACTGCTTTACTGTAATACAAACCACTTCTGGATTATTGTGTTGAATTCTGAATGCCAATAAATAGGCAAAAACAATTGAAGGTTATGTGCCAATGTAACTAATGAGGATGAAGAGTTGGGAGAATTTTATGAAGAACTCATAAGTTAAATCAGTGTATCCTCTGGGACAAAGGTGGAGGAGGGAGAAAGGTGAGTGTTGCAAGAAATATGTAGGAAAGCATGAGAGACCAAAGACTTGTAGACTCTGCAGAAACAAAACCTCATGCTTTTATATTAGGAACCATTTCTTGGAGAAAATAATTGGTAGGTGCTTTAACATGGCAGGCACCAAACAATAACACAGAAAAATGAAATAGATTATATTTTAACAGACAGGAAAAGACTAGTTACTGATACAGGAGTTATCCCTGAGTAAGCTCCCAGTGTATGGTTACACTATCAATTTTTCTGAACAAAAATCAGCAATAAGAAGAAGAATGAGAAAAATGTATGTGTAGAGTACAATTAAAACAATATTATTTAGTCAAGTAGTTGACAAAGACAAGATGGTATATGGAAAGCAGAAATAATACTGACAGTGGTTCTAATAATTCTATACAGAAATTTAATCTGAATCTATTGCCACAAGAAGCTCAAAAGAATCCATAAAACACCTTAGTCAGCAAGCATGTGACTCACTTGCCAAATGAAGAAAGAGCAACCAAAGGCAAAACTGAAACAACATATAGATTCATTTAAAAAATTTTATGAAGAAAGTTGAAGGAAATTTATAGGCAATATGGTCTCATTAAACAAAGAATTAGAGTAAACCACTTTAAGCATAGTAAGACATATAATTAAGTATACAAGGATGAAAACAGAAGGACTTCAGACAGAAGAAAAATCGAAAAGAATTTCAATGATACAGTAAAAAGCTATCTTCACCCCCAAGAATAGTGGAACCATCACACATGGACTGTAATGTCAGAGTTCTCAGCTGTGCTTATAGGTGAGTAGAAATGGCACTAAAGAGAACAAAGACAGAAAAGGAAGCCAAATTAAGACCAGGTGTATGCCCAGGGGATCTGTCCTAAAGGCCACATAGTTGTGAGGGTGGTAAGAGATCAATATGCAAGGCATGTGAAGGAAGAGAAGATACCAAAGGCATAGGAAAAGTCTTGGACTTTATTAATATCCAAAAAAGGTGACCCATGTGGCTTCTCTGCCATCTATAAAAAAACCAAACACTTTAAAATCCTCTCTCAACTAAACAAGGATATCTTTGATGAGAGTATTAGTAGGGAACAAGCAGGCTTTCACAACAGATATTCAGTAATGGGCCACATCTTTGTCATTCCATAATTAAAAGTTTTAGATAATATAAAAAGCATTTGATTTGATAAAGAAAAATGAACATTATTATGTTCCTTTCTCAAGGGGTGGGGGAAGAGTAGGAGGGAAGGAGAGAATTTGGAACTTAAAGTTTTTACATATAAAAGTAAAGAAATTTACCTGTAATTGAGAGATTTAATAAAATATGAATGTATTTTTAAAAAAAGATCTTACTGCAAAGGCTCTTTTCCAATAACATAAGCTATAACAGCAGAAGAAACCCTCTTCAGTAACCCTCTGTTCATAACTATCAGGGAGGCATAAAATAGATATTCAATAAGTGTTTGTTGATGTGATGGAAGAGATCCAGCTCAAGATCCAAGTTGAAGAGGGTTCTATAAATTGTGAAATCCTATAGATATTCCTGTTTTTAGATGATAGATTGTTTACATCAAGCCTGGAACATTGTAGAGCCTCCTGGAAGAGATCCATAATAACTGGAGTTTAACCTGATCTTCTATCCACAGAGACCAAGTGGCTAAAGAATGTCTTGCTCAAATTATGATATGCACTTGGATGAACAACCTGTAGAGTTTGTCCATCAGCATCTAGCATGGACAATAAATTGGGCTTATAGTTGAGTAGGAAGAAGAGACTATGTTAGATCTCCTTTGAGACATTTCAGAGCTCCTGGAATGACTCGTTATTCTCACAAAAGGCTCTCTTTTTTAATCCCTTCTTTCTACTGGTATAGTTATATGGCAGTGAGACATGGAATGCAATGGTATCTGAAGAATTAACAATTAATATCCCATAATGGGCTACAGAGAAGCACACAGTGGTGTGATCAGGCTGCAGCCTATCCCAGTGAGGAACTTCAAAGAACAGATGTAAAGCATGTCATTTAAGAAATGTACAGTCATATGGTGAGCGAGAGGAATGACAACTGGTGGACAGCTCCAATGATCCACATCACTTCATGAGAAATGGAAGAAAAACTATGTATTAAGTGAACCCCCTGTGGGGAACTTATGGGAAGGTGTGAACAAGAATCACAGAATAAGCAAGCAGGTGTAGATGATTGTGTGCAAAATCAGAGGGAACTTCTAAATCAGAGAAATCACAGATCTGTCTGGGTATTGAAAGTTGAACAGAATCCAGAGGAAGGCAACCAGGATAGTAAAGGACTTTGAGTCTATGACATAAAGATTTGTTGAAGGAACTGGAGAATAGAAGACTTACGGAGGCTATGATAGGTATTGTCAAATATTTGAAGGGCTGCCTTGTGAACAACAGATTAAATTTGCTCTGCCTTGGCTGTATTTGAAACAGAACAGGCAGCGGGTAGAAGTTACAAAGAATGTGTCAGGAAAAGCTTGATATCAGAAAAATTTTCCTTACAGAACTGTCCTAAATAAAGTGGGTTTCCTTGGAAGGCAGTTGTTTCTCTTTGGAGGTCTTTATAGCTAAATGACTACTTGTCAGATATTCGTATTTGTTGGATTGGATGGCTGTTGAGGCCCCTTCCAACTCTAATATTCTGTGATCAGGGGAAAGATAGTTAAAGTGAAAAGAATAGGAAAGAGTGATGGTAGAAAAGAGAATTAAAGATATTAATAATGTTTTTTTAAATCACCCCAAAGCATATTTAATATGACTTCAGAATTTAAAGTATTAAGTAACTATACTTCCTTTGCATTGTGGAAAGAGCACTTGTCAGTGTCGACAGACTTCAGTTCAAGTTCTAGTGTTGAAATTTAAGTGACAAGTCACTTGACTTTTCTGTGCCCTGAGGGAAGTGCATTCAAAATATTATCAGTATTTGTCACATCACCCACCTTACACAGATGTAAGAAGAGTATTTTGCAACCCTAAAGCTCTATATAAATGTGAGTTGTTGCTAATAATCATGGTGATTATTTAAGTGTTTTAATTTTCATAACTGTATAAACCTTAGAGTACTCTATATAACCTGAAGTAACTCTTGTTTTTGCTATTTATTTTAACCATAAAATATGCTGTTAATTCAACACCATAGTTTAAATGAGTCCTTCTACCAAAATGAGTCTATATACTCTACTGAAACCTGGTACACAGTCTCACTACAATTCAGTATTGAGCACCTAAGACATACTATTAAAATTAAACACAAACATAATTTTGAATACCAATTTAGAGTGTTCTTTAAGAGCTTTTCCTGCCACAAAACTTGGATAGTGTTTTTTCAGTATATGTTCACCCTGCCCCTTCAGCCCCAAAATTTATTTTCTTATTTTAATTGCCTCTAAATAGTAGGACTTTTTTGATGTTTAAAAATGTATTTTAAAAACAAAAAGTTTCTTAACTGGTCACTTCAGACAGAAACTTCACTTGGCAGATGCTCAAGATGTTCCAAATACCTCTACCAGCTAAAACACAACGCAGTTCACTCATTTGTCTTGTGATTCAGAGAAAAACATAATCTGAATCCAGCTGAATTCAGAAGCTGATTCATCTTCTGTACAACAAAGAATTAAAGTGCATATGCAACTGATTGTTTTCACACATTGCTTTTAGTAAATCTGACTGCTGTAATTCACCATAGCTGGAGGCCAGGCTATGTTGAAGTCTCAAATCAGGAAATGTGACTGCAAGATTGTGCTGCTATGCTTTATATTACTGCCTTATCGTCTAAAAGCTGAGGGTAAGACTTGAAAGTGCATTTATTTCATGCTAAGTGTTGTTCACAGGACTGAAGGATTTAGCCTTCCCAAACTCATCAGCCTTGTTCCAATTTTTACTCATAAGTTGGCTTGTGACAGCTTAGCTTCGGTTTACAGGTAGACAATCGGCACACTACTCAGTGTGTATTTCAGTGGCCAATGGCAACAAGATGTTAAGTATTTGTGAATTTGCTATTTTTAATAAAGTAACTGTTTTAAATTATCCACTGAATATGTTTTCTTCTTTGAATCTAGAAGATCATATCTATTTAGAAATATATGGTGTGGTCTACCAATGCATGGCAGAATTTTGGTAAAATATGCTTATAAAATTCTAAAATTAACTTTCACACAAACTATACCATTTACTTCTCTGAGTAGCCTTTTGCTACATTTATGAGTCCTTAGAAACTAAATAGCATTAGGTAACAAATATACATTGGAAAAAAAAGTCATTTTTAGTAATTTATTTCTAAATTACCCAATTAATTTTTACACCATTTTAAAAATATTTGGGAAAAAAGGGAGACTCATTAGCAGTGTCAATTGGGTGGAGAGAGCAGAGTATTATATAATACCACATGGCATGTGACAAAGACCAAAGGCAAAATTTACCAAAAACATGTTAAATGTTTTTCTTGGAAAGTTCCTGAGTCTAAGTCAAACAAAATCTGTTTCCTGTGATTGGTGGCAGATTCAAGAGATTGACCTTTTCATTCATTTTTGTTGTTTTGTCTTTTGCAAAAGATATGGGTCTCAGGTACCTCAGTTTGGGTTTATCTAACATATCCTTTGTTTACATTTCCTACATGTATAGAAATTTAAACCTTAAAGGGCCCTTTACAATCTGTCTGGTCCATTACCCTCATTTTACAGATGTGGAAGCTAAAGCCCAAAGAGTAACAACTTATGTTACACAACTAGTTAGTGGTGTTGCTTTTATTTTAAGAGCAACAAAAAAAATCAGTGGTTCTTTTGAAATAAAGAGCTTCACAGTAAATAAAAATATTTAAGGTGATTGTGACTTGGACTGGAAAAGTTTTTGGTCTGGATTGTTTCAGTAACCATTCTAAGAAGCAGAATTGATTTTAAGAGTCACTTTTGGGGTAGCTAGGTGCCACAGTAGATAGACCACCCACCCTAAGGAGGATCTGAGTTCAAATATGGACTCAGTCTGTTAGAAGCTGTGTCATTCTAGGCCAATCCCTTAACCCCAATTGCTTCGGGGGGGGGGGGGGGAATGTCACTTTTAAACACTACCATCAAGAGGCTATCGGTGTTCCAAAATCCTGTACTTTTGACATCTTCATTAAATGTTGAAGTTCAACATGCTAAATATAACTGGATCCAAATAATAAATTACAAGTAATAATAAATAAAACCCTTACCATTAATATCAAATCTAAGCAAAGAGAGATGATGGCAAGGATTTTTAACCCTAGTTGTTTAAAAAGCATTTCGATGGGGAGAGTCTGAGTTCCTATTTTGCCTCAGCCCATGTAACCTTAAGTCAGTTTACCTCTATGGGCCCCTGTTTCTTTAGTTAAGAATGAACCTCTAAAGATCCTTCAATTCCAATTCCACCATGATGATTATAGGGACCAAACAAGGGCCGAGGTCTCGGTCACTGCAGTTTGCTTTATTCGGTTCGCCAGCCCTGCTGCTGACATGACCGCATTAGAGGACTTGGAAGGGGCAACCTAAGTGTAAAGGCCCCCGTCCCCATGACACTGCGCCCACTGGAAGGCTTAGGAGACGACCTTCAGCCTGTCCAAGGATAAAAAGGCAGCGGGATGGGCAGGAGCTCCCGGGAACAGCTAGGGTCCTTAAAGGGTGTCAGTGCCTGGGCACCCGTGATGCAGACAGTAGCATCCCCCGCTCTATCTGGGTCCCTGCTCCCCGAACATGACGGGCGGGACTCTACCCTCGGCCCTTTCTCCGCCGCGCCCCGAAGGCTGCGCTGCCTCCGCGCACGCTCGGACTGGCACACTTGGGGCTCGCTTGTTTTAGTGTCCCTATGGAGATGGGGTTGTGCTCCCATCCCCCTCTTGCAGTGATTTGCGAACCAGAGGCTGTGGAAGAGGGCGGCGAAGGCAGCTTCCTCCAGAAACTCCCTTCACTCGTCTCGTTTCCTTTCCTACCTCTCCAGAGGTAAAATGTATGTGGGATATTCGGGTACCCTTACATAGCATAGTCCCCGCTTCCCCTCCCCACCCTAGACCAGGAGAAAGTGCCTTAGCCCCATAGCGGAGAGAGGAGGCTGCAGGACTGAGACTGGGAAACAAACTCCTCAGCGACCTCCTGACGGGTTCTTAGGCTCACAGATGTAGAGGTCCATGGAGACAGGTCATCTGGTCGGTGTGGCGTGGGGGAAAGAGCACAGGATTTGGAATAAAAGAGCCTGGGCTCAAATACTGCCATCTACAACCTGGGGGAACTTGAGTAAATTCCTTTACCTTGCTGGCTGTCTGACCCCAGTCTTTAAAATGATGGGGCTGCACCTGATGACCTCTGAGAGCCTTTCTAGTTCTAAATCTATGATCTTTTTACGGATGAGGGAACTGAGGTCCTTAGAGATCGAGTGACTTAAGGTCACCCAGGGAGTGACAGAGGAGGAATTTGAACCCAGATCATCTGCCTCCAAATCCAGTGTCTGATGGACAGTTTGGAAATTTGTTTTGCTTGACTAACATACACACATATATTTGTTTCAGGGTTGTTACTTTTCTGAAGTGGAAGAGGAAATAAGTGCTTGTTAATTGAAAAAAAATCCAATATCTAAATTGAAAAATAACTATTTACTAAAGATGTGACTTTAAGATTTAACAAAGTGCTTTTCTCACAACAGCTCTGGCTTGTAATACTGTGTTATAATCCTTATTTTACAGAGGAGGAAAAAGGCTTAAAAGGGTGAAGACATTAGCTAGCAGAACTAAGATCCGAAGTCCAAGGCCTCTGAAGCCAAATCCGATGCTCTTTCCACACATGATACTGTAGTATGCTCATCAGCCCCAGCTCCCAGTGGGTGGAGAGGGAGAAAAAAATCTCGTCATTAATTTTTTTTTAATAGGGCTCCACACTGGCTGGTACTAACCACATCATTTTTCTGATACTATGATTTCCATCCCACCACTTAACAGTGATTTTTAAAGGAGGTACATGGATGACAGAAGTGTCCAGTACTATTATAGTTCGTTAAGTGAATATAACAACATCTTTACAGTTAGAATGCTGGAAACTCATGAGTTCTAGCTTTTCTGAAAAGTAGGTATAAATAATTGAGGCTAGAATCATCTTTCTCAGCATGGAGTCTTTAAAAAGATAATATTAATAATTGGAATTTATCTAATAAAATGCTTACCTACCCTTTGATTTTTTAAAATAATTACCTTACCTTTCTTGATCGTCAGAAAAATGTGAGATAGGTAGGTACAGTATTTTCAGCATTTTCCAGATGAATAAACTGAAACACAAAGAGATTAAATAATTTATTCATAGTCATATGACCAGTGCCAAAGATGAGATTTGAATCTAGGTGTTCCTGACTTCAACTATAGTTTCAGTAGAGCCATTAAAGCTTTCTGTTCAGGGCAGTAATATAACCAGAGTTTTGTTTAAAAAGAAAAAAAGATTGTTTAGGCAGTGGGGTGAAAGGGAATTAAAGAAGGGGAGAGAATGGAGGTTAGAAGACCTAAAAGGAGCCTATTATGTTCATCCAGTTAGGTGATAATCAGGACCTGTTTTAATATGATTCCAGTGAAAATAGAGGAGAGGGTCTGGATGACAATTCACTCGTAGAAACAGCAAGACTTAGTAACTGGTTGGATGGAAGAATGGAAAGATAGCAAGAATTAAAGATAATTTCAGATTAGGGAGATTGAGTGAATAAAAAATTCACCCAATTTTTACTGAAATTCACCCAATTTACTGAAACAGTAATGTCAAGGGGACCATATTTTAGCATGCTGAATTTAGTGTGGCAATGGAACTTAGAGGTGAAGATGTCTGGAAAGCTTATGGAGACAAGATCTGAAATCTGAAAGAGAATTCAGGACTGGAAATACAGATTTGGGAGTCATCAGCATAGAGTTGAAGCCATGGGAGCAGATGAAATAGTCAAGGGATAAAGTGGCAAGAGATTGAAAAGAGCCATGAATGGACCTTGACAGTCACATGTATTAAGTGGTTGGGAAGAAGATAGCTCGGGAGGGAGGCAGAGGAATGATTAGAGAGGAAAGATAAGAGTCAGGTAAGTGTAGAGCCTCTGAAACTTAGGAAGAATATAAAACTTAGTAAGTGAAATAACCAATTCTGTCCAAAGCTAATGAGAAATCAAGGAAAATGAGAACCTTTCAGAAAGTCCATTTGGGATTAATGATTAGAAAGTCACTGGTGGTGATATGACAGTGAGTAGTGAGAAAGTGGAAGTATCTGTAGTAGAGAACTTTTTTAAGAAGTTTGGCAGTAAAGAGGAGTAGAGAAATGGGATAGTAGGTGATATAAGAGAAGAATAAATAGCAATCTTTTATTTATGAATGAAAAGACTTGAACATGTTTGAAAAAAAAGCCAGTGGTGAAGGAGAGATTCATTCAGCAAGCATTTCTCAGGTACCTACTATGTACACAGTGCATCATGAGCTGGGGATACTAACACAATATGCATGAAAGAAAATGGAGAGAGGAATGGAGGAAAGTGGCTTTGGAGGAGACTGGAGAAAAGGACTCAGTGACATAGATTTTAGCTTTAGTGAGAAATAGAGACTCATCATCCTTTATATGGCTTGTTTGTACATAGTTGTTTGCGTATTATCTCCCCTGTTAGATTGTGAGCTCCTTGAAATGAGGGACTGCTTTTTTGGGTCTTTGTTATGTTTAGTGATTGATTGACTGAATGACTAGAGAGAAAGAGTGAATGAATCTGATGCTAAGTTTAAGAAATGGAGGAGGGAAACAAGCTGAGTGTGTGTGTGAGGTGGTAAGAAATTACACCACCCGTTCTAAGTGTGAAGCACGAAGAAGGGCTGTAGTAGGTGCAAAGGAGGGACTGGATTGGAAACTGTGGGGGATGAGATAGGAAGTCATGGGGTAGAGGAGCTTGATCATTGAGCAACAGCATAGTGGTCATATATCATAAATTCACAGTGAATGAAGTCCACTGTTTCATTTTTCTCATTGTCTCCATTCAGCAACCCTGGAGCACAAGCAGAGAATCAGATGGTGGGAATTACCTAGGGATAATAAGTAGATGGTCACCATATTATACACATGATCTTTTCTCACTCTCACACCTAGAACCTACTTGTACTCCAGGACAAGTGAGAGAATTCACCAAACTATTCCCTTCTCTTTTCTCTTGTATGCCAGACCCAGAGTGTCTCTTTCTAGAGTTTAAATACTTACACTCAGTGTTTAAGCTGAGGTGATAGTAAGTATAAATTCAAATTGCTCTTGAGGGCAACACTGTTTATTGTATTAGTGCCTCACATCTGTGTCTCACAAGTATTAATTGATGAAAGTTACTGTTAGCAGCAGGATTTGGCACACGCAACATTTAGCAAGTTGTCAGAGTTTTAAAAATCCTATTTATCACTGAAGGAGCTGCCAAAAGGGAGAAATTTTTATCTTTTATTACTTTCTGGGCCACTTTCTTATAAGCACTTGATTTTTAAAATGGACACTTTTGAATTGCATGTTTTATTTATGAGACTTGTGAATTGCCTAAGAAAAAAAATCTTTTTTTTCTATTTTAAAAGATTAAGCTATACTATGTAAGTCAAATCAGTTTAAATACATTTATTAAGTCCCTTTTGTGTGCTGGTGACACTGACTGATCCACAAAGAAGACATTGTTTCTGGGCTCTAGGCATTCCCTCTGGCTGTCACCCATGCCTGGAATGTTCTCCCTTCACTCTGACTACCCACCTCCCTGGTCTTCTAAAATCTCACCTTCTACTGGAAGCCTTCTCCAATTCCTCCTAATTCTAGTACTTTCCCTCAGTTAATTATTTCCTTTTTATCCTGTTTGTAGCCTGCTTTGTATGTATTTGTTTGTATATTGTCTCCCCCATTAGATTGTAAGCTCCTTGAGGGCAGAAGTTGTCTTTTGCCTCTTTTTATACCCCAGAACTTAGGACAAAGCCTGTCACATAATAAGGTGCCTATGAATGTGTATTGATTGTTTGCTAGACTCTGAGGAAGTAGATGAAATTAATACAATCTTTGCCTCCATTGCAATGAAAGTATCCCCAAAATATGCTTCTGTGGAGCTAGGATCTTATCAATATGGGCTTCCCCTCCAAAGGTGGCGATTACACCTTATCTGTATTTCATCCTGTCTCATTTTTGCCCATTGTCTCCATAAATCCAGTCTAAGAGGTCCCACGTGCTACAGACCTTTCTCTGGATGTTTTTAAGGCCTGAGTCAGCTTTGGCAGTCTCTTGACTGCATTTTTGGATGTGCTCATATCTGACCATGCCATAAGGGTAAAGGTGGAAGAAAGGAATGGAGGGAAAGAGGGAAAAAAGAAAAAAGGAAGGAAAGAAATACCTATTAAATATGCCAGTCACCATGCCAAGCCCTTTACAAATGTATCTCATTTGAGCCTAACAACCCTAGGAGGTAGGGGTAATTGTTATCCTCATTTCACATTTGAGGTTGCCCAAGGTCACGTAGTTAGGAAGTATCTGAGGCCAGATTAAAACTCAAGTCTTCCTGACTCTAAGTCTGGTATTATCCACTGTGCCACCTTCCTCCTAATGCTTAGGCTATAATGGGCCACTAAAAAATGGACTGCTGTCCTTGACCAAGTGTTACAGCTAAGATCTAGGTGAGAGAAGAGTGCAGACTAGCCCCAGCCGCAGTACAGTCCCTGGATAGTGGCAGTTGTGGCAGCAGGGGCAGGCAACAGCAGTGGCTGCTTCCAGAGTCCTCGGTCCAAAAATGGTAAGGGGATCAAATATCTGATCAGAAGGAAATTACAGGAATCTCTTTGCTGGCACAGAGTCAGGAGTCTGTTGCTTTGCCCATATTAGGATCCAGGTCACAGTCCTAGGTGGCAGTCCTGGGGCAAGGAAGAGCACTAGCATGGCAGAACTTGTGGCAGAAATGGAGAAGGAACTCTCCTCACAGTTCCAGAGCAGAAAAGAATTCTTATGGTCACTCATTGACTAGAGCACAGGCCAGGAGAGGAGTAAACACTCTCCTTAGATCACACCACCTTGGAAGAACTGAAAACTTACAGGTGCCTAGAAGTATTTCTAAAATGAGCTGCACAAAACCACTGAAGCTTGGGACAGTATGCCTTCCATACTGGAAGCTCAGCCCTGCCTTAACAAAGAGTTAAAAAGTCAAGTAATAGGCTGGGGAAATTAGCCAATAGCAGAAAAAAAACCCTCACACTATAGAATCTTACTTGAGTGACATGGAAAATCAAAACATACAAACAGAAGAAGACAACAGTCAAAGCTCCTCCATCCAAAGCCTCCAAGAAAAATATGAATTGGTCTCAGCCATGGAAGAGCTCAAAAAGGATTTCAAAAGTCAAGTAGGAAAAGTAGAGGAAAAATTAGGCAGAGAAATGAGAGTGATGCAAGGAAATCATGAAAAATGAGTCAACAGCTTGCTAAAGGAGGACACCCCCCCCCAAAAAAAAATACTGAAGAAAAAATAGACAAGACCATATGGCAAAAGAAGTCCAAAAAGCCAATGAGGAGAATGCCTTAAGAAGCAGAATCAGCCAAATGGAAAAGGAAGTCCAAAAGCTCACCAAAGAAAATAATTCCTTAAAAAATTAGAATGGAGCAAATGGAAGCTGATGATTCTATGAGAAATCAAGAAATTATAAAACAAAACCAAAAGAATGAAAAAAAATAGAAGACAATGGGAAATAGCTTATTGGAAAAACAACTGATGTAGATAACAGATCCAGGAGAGAGAATTTTTAAAGTATTGGCCTACCTGAGAGTTGACTAGAGACACTGAGAGACTAAGTGAATTTTGGATAGAAGTATCTTGTTGCCTCTGGGGATAAGAGTGTCATTATGTCTTGTATTGGAATGGTGCCTCCCTGCTGCTGAAAGACTCCTATATGTTGGGAAAAAAAGAACACTGGAGGAGGTCTGCTTTTTAGTCCTTGCTGATCATTCAGCATGCGGAGCTAGGGAGCCAGAGCTGCAGCTTTTTCTTCCTAGATTATTGATGGATATTCTAATTAAGAGTCTAGGTAAAGCAGACAATCATTACCTGAGACCAACTCTAGGGCGGGCCTCCAGGCAAGTTGAACAAGGCTGAGGACAACATGAACTGCCATATATTTAGCTTTATGGGCATGTTCAGAAATGGATGAATGGCCCAGCTAATATTGTTGTTTGTTATTTATTCTCAAAGAGGACCACAACATCAGGAAGGTGATGTCATGACTTGAAAGTGAATTGGATTTAAGTGAGGGAAAGCTGTGCAAAACTACCAGTCTCATTTTCTCCTCTACAGCCATCTTGGTCTAGTGGAAAGCTATAAATCAGGATGATAGAAGATGCTTTCCACCTTCCTCCCCAGCTATAGCAGGTTTAAATCCAAGGTTGCAAAATACACACCCAGATTTTGCTGGACATGCTGAAGAATGTGGTTTACATAAAAAAGCATGAAGAAAAAAGCCAGAGTTCTGGGGCCTGGTGACAGAAAGCATCCATTCTTAAGTCCCAAGTGGCTTCCAGAGGAAAAGAATATGAACTGGGCCAGGGCAATACCTTCCAGAAATGAAGATAATCTCACCTGGGGAACATAACTGTGTCTTTCTTGTTTTATGCTTTTAGAGATTTTTCTACTGTCTCCTTAGATATTTACTGCCTCTTTTGGAGTGTTGGAGGGGAAGCAGAAGAGGGCAGGAGGATCACCAGTCATACAAACATTATTGGGAGTGTTTAAAAAAAGAATCTTGAATTTGAAGTCAGAGGACTTGGGTTCACATCTTGTCTTTTCTACTTAACATTAGCTTTGACAGATCATTTCCTCTCTGTGGACTATAATTTCCTCATCCGTTAAATGAAATGTTAGGTTAAATTAAGTGTTCTCTAAGGTCTCTTTATTTCAGCACTAAATTTCATGATATTCCCTAAGTTACTATAATTTCTTTACATGTTTGACAGAAGGGGTGCTTCATCAGATTAGTTTCTCACCTCTTTCTTTGATTTTCTCCATTCTCCATGTGCCTCACAAAGGTGTGGGGGGAGGGGACACTGAGGGAGGTGAAATCCCACTCAGGCATTTCAGATTTCCAGTCATTTGGGTTATAAGTAGATTCACATTGTCTGGCTCAAAAAGAAATATGCCATTTTCTGAGTCATAAACAGAACTTCCTGAAGCACCTTCATTTTTCCCTCTCAGTTTCCTTGCAAAATAACTAGCAAGTCTGGACTAGGTTGGGTCATGGGCACTGACACAACCAAGGGCAAGAGATTGGATTGTCGGTCAGTGAGTCAGTCAATGTTTATTAAGCATCTACTATGTGCAAGGCACTAAGAACCAGGGGTACAAAAAAGAAAAAGACAGTCCTTGCCCTCAAGGCAATGTGAGAAGATCACACACACACACACACACACACACACACACACACACACACACACTGAAAGCTAAGAGGAAAGAAGGGAAAGCTGGGGAAAGTCTCCAGCACCAGAGGGCATGTGCAGTACACTCCTAGGAGTGCACTTGGTGGGACATGAAGAGCTGCTGGCCTAAGAGCTGTAAAGCAAGGACCCTGGCATACACAGGAAGGCCTGCTGTACAGGTTCTTAAATCTGCTTTTCTAAAAGGAAAGCAACTCTTGAGGGGTCAACAATCACTTTAATCAAGCACATATATTATTCACCTAGTTCAGGGGAAAAGCTCCCTGAACTTCAGAGAAAATACAGAGAAATAAAAATCAACGGACAGGGCTTCCAACTGTTTGACCATAATCAATACACACATAGTTACCAGAGGTGGAAGCACCAACATTTTTTTAAAGTGGGGAGGAAGGGGCACCTTAGTGGTTTCCTAGAGTCTCATCTGGCCAAACACTTCCAATGAGTAAGCTCCAAAGTAAAACTTCACCTCAGAGTATTTACATTTCAGAGACAGAGGACATCACAACCCTTCAGAACCAGGGCCTCATTAGAAATTAACAAAGGGTGTAGGCCTTCCAACAACAAAATCTCCCCTAATCAAGCTTCCCTTAATGGACAAGCCCATTAATGGGTGGGGAAGATCTATAACTCTCATTAGCATTACAGGATCTCATTTTAAATGGAGGCTTTGGGAGGAGTCCTTTACTCTGCCCTCCAGCCCTCCTGTCAGAGGGGCAGAGGGTACCAAGGGCAGAGGGTACCACAGATGATGCAGTCCCTCAGGATGATGTTTCCCAATGAGGTTTCCTGACAAAATGATCATAGTGGGGGCCAGTCCGAGGAGTGAAGCTGCTAGTAAAGGTACAGGCAATAATAGTAACTTGAATTTAAGCAGTTCATATGTTTCTGTGTGTGTGTGTTACACAACAAATTGGTAATAAAACCAAGAAGAGCATCCAAATCCCACTCCAACTCTCTACCTCCAGATTTTCTTGGTTTATTTATGTTAATGTGCGGTATTCAGCCCTGGAGTATGTGGGGTGTTCAGGGAGGACTAGCACCTCTAGTGTGAGGACTTGCCAAGCGCTCACTTGTCCTTTGGTGTCTACCTGTTCCTCAGCTCTTATCTGTGGCTCCAAGAAGCTGTAGCACTTGCATTCGTCTCACCCTAGTAAAATGTCTTGGCAGATGGACTAAACAAGTTGAGGGTAACTGACCAACCTTGAACCCATTGGTGATTTAGGGGGATGTCTACCCCAAGCCTGTGAAGACTTATCCCAGTAGAATGGGTAGATGACAACCATTTGTTCCAATAGCCATTTTTAGTTGTGAGTGTGCAGTTTTGTAAGTGTGCAATATTGTAAGTAGAATCAAACCAATGACTAACTTTTCCCTGAAAGAGCTGTAAGAAAATAAAATGAAATCTTTTCATATATTTCAATTTTTAAGATAAGGATTTCTAGTGCAACATGGTATTAGCCAAGTAGGCAGAATAAATAAATGTTGCTAAATAAATATATCTAGGGCAATTGGATCTCTATTTAAAGAAATGCATTGCTTATTAAGCACCTACTGTGTGCAAGGCACTAAGAACTGGGGGCACAAAAAAGTAAAAGATGGTTGTTACCCTCAAGGAGTTTACAATCTAATGTGGGAAGAGAACACGCACACACACATACACATGTGTGCGCACATGAACTGAAAGCTAAGAGAAAGGAAGGGAAGGCTGGGGATGGTTTACAGCACCATAGGGCATGTGGAGAAGAAAAAAATCATTTTAGTTGGCTAAAACAGACATTATAGAGCTTGGTCAGACATCAAAGGTGCTATCCACATCCACTGCATCTCAGGCCATCACCAGTTATTCTGACTTGTCTTGCCACTGGACTTCAGTGACTATAAACGAGAATAAGGCTGATGACTTTGTGCCCCACTGAAATTCACAAGCAAATCAATACATCACCCCATGATATAACTAATTTTCTTCACAAACAAAGGAGGAACAACATTCAGCTGTAAAAAGTGGTGCAGCATAGTAGATAGAGGGTCTAGGGAATAAGGAAGATGTGGGTTCAGGCCTTGCCTCTGATACACTAGCTATGTGACACAGGGCAGATTACTTAAACATCTCAGTTCCCCAGGCAACTTTCTGAGACTCTAAGTTTCAGGGGAATTGCTAATATATCTTAATCGATAAGTATGTATTAAGTTCTATTTAGGTAGGCAACCTGAACAAACAGGGTAGTTTTGGGAGAGAGTATACAAGTAAGTAGGGTGATAATTGAACTGAGTCTTGAAGGAAACCCACTATTCCAGGAGGCAAGAGTAAAAGGAGTACATTTCAGGCATGGAGGATAGTTAGTACAAAGGCATGAAGATAAGAGATATAGTTTCATGGATGCGGAACAGCAGGAAAGTCAGTACAACAATGTCAAAGTGCAAAGAAGTAAGTCAAAAGACTGGAAAGCTAAAAAAGGGTTATCGATCAAGAGATTTAAATGTCAAACAGTGGAGCTTATATTTGATCTTAGAGGCAATAAGGAGTCATTAGAATTTATGGAGGAGGGGGCATGACATGAAGACTTCTGTTTTAGGAGTATCTCTTTGGTAGCTGTGGAGGATGGATTGGAGTGGGGAGAGGCTTGAGGCAGGGAAATCAAATGGAAGGTTATTGTGTCAGCAATGAGATTTTAAGAGTCCGAACAAGGATGATGGCTATGTGAGTAAGGAGAAGGCAATAGATTAGAAATGCTAAGAGAGGAGTAGGAGTTTTTACACCAGGACATCCCCATGCTGAACCCACAGGTCCAGAGTCTAGACTCCCCACCCACCTCACCCCCAACACATCAGCACTAAGATGTTACAATACTATGATGATTATTAAAATAGTTTAATAGAATCTTTTGCTCTATTGTATGTTTCTAGGAATTCTTTATCAAACATCCCAGTAATGGAATAAACGTTTAGCTTCTGGAGTCATGAATAGAAAAGTCTTTGCAGAAATGTCATTAAGAGACTCTTCCAACAGCCAGGGGACTGAGTGCTTTCAAAGGAGGTTCAGTGCTTGGACACCGATTATCAACAAATCATTAAATAAACAGGTGAGTTACTCATTTGTGAGTTACCCATTTGTGAAGTATGGATCCATATTTTGCCAAATTTTTAAAAATTTCCCTCAAAGTTGCTAGATTCATCGATCTCTGACTGGAAGGGAATTCAGCGATCTTTTACTCCAACACTTTTCATTTTACACTTGAGATACTGAGCCTCACCCAGAAGGATTATTTAACTTGCCCAAATTCCCACACATAGTAAGCACCTGAAAATTAGTTTGAATACTAATTTGACCTCAGGTCTTCTTATTCGAAATTCAGTGTTTTTTCCACTAAATCACAAAGTTATAGACCTTAGAGTAATGAATTCCTTTAAACAGAGATTGAATCGCTCTAGATATAGTTATTTAGCAATGTTTATTTATTCTGCCTCGTTGGCTAATGCCATGTTGCCCTAGGAACACATCTTAGAAATTGAAATATATAAAAAGATTTCATTTTATTTTCTTACAGCTCTTTCAGGAAAGAGTTGGTCTTATAACTCATTGGTTTGATCTGTGGACTGATAAGCAACGTAAAGAATTTCTACTTACAATATTGCAAAATTGCAGTCACTCACAACTAAAGTAAGTTTTAACACGAGGATATGCTTATTATCTTTCAAAGAAAGTAAAATATGGTAAGATGTTTATTTGAACTTAAAAATTACTTCTTTTCTTAAAAATAAAAAAGAAAGTAACCAATTTTGGAAACCATCTTTAGCAGAATCTTTCAGTACACAACTAAATGCTGAGAGAAAGGTACTTTGAAAGGAACATTAACTCCCTCAGCAGCAGAGATTGGCAGTTTAGAACTGGAAAGGAAACTTAGATAAGGCCTAAGACAATTTCTTCATTTTACAGATAAGGCAACTGAAGCCCATAGAAGGGAAGTAGCTTCTGCAAAGTGACACAGGAATTATCAGAGTACGGATCTGAATCCAGGCACTCTATCATACTATGCTACTCTTAATTTAGTACAGGAACTTACTTTAGTAGCAGGAATTTACAAAAGGTCTCAGCAATTTTCTCCCATTATGCAGTTGTGTTCCCTAGAGCTATCAGACTAATGTTGTATTTATCATAATTAAAGAAAACAGACAGCACATGAAATGCTTGTGAAATAAAGCCAACAACAGCATCTCTTATTACAAACATGACATAAAGCTACTAATATTTGAAAACACCTTTTTATCTTGATCCTCCTTCCCTGGTCTCTCCCTTCTCACCTCTTCTTTCCTCTTTCTTTGTTGCTCCTGTTCTGTACTCTTTCCTACCTACCCCACTCTTCTCACAGTGTATCTATTTTCTCTCTAATTCACTTACATTTTAAATCACTTCCTTCTCTTTCCTATTCACCCACTTTACCTCCCAATATTTCCCTCTATAATACTGGGCACTCATATGCATTCGATGCTAATTTACTGAGTGACTGATTGGAGACATACCCACTTGTCCATCTTCAAAGAGACTGCTGAAATAAGCAGCAAGAAAAATATCCAAATCACTGAATATTTTAAGCACATATTTTATGATAAATCCTGGTTGTAGTTTATTTCCTTTCATTTCCTCTTTCCAGCTCTTGAGTTAACAAATCCAGTCATTTTGCAGTGTGCTATAATTTTATCCCATATCACAAATCAAGCAATTTTAGCTGTAACCACTTGAGGTCATTAGAGATCTTGTGGCATTTTTCATGAAATATCAATATTAGACCTGAAATTCTGTCTTCATGGAAACATTTCTGTGGTATTTAGATTTTTCCTTTTGTAGGACAAGAATGACATCAATTCTGTAATTCGCCCATTTGAAAGAAACAGTGCAAAAGATGGTGCTAATGACTAAGGACAGAAATATAAAAGTAAGAAAATCTCTGTTTTTAAGGAGCTCACATTCTTATAAGGGTATTTAACTTCAAGTCAGATGGAAAAGACCAGTGAGTCTTATGGGTCAGTGGCAAATCAGATGGTAATGCTTCCTCTTTAATGTCATTTCACATTGATAAAACCATATCTACTGAACCACTGAATGTAGCCAAGGATTTGGTGGTAAGAATTTTCTTTCCTGGGTCTTCAGTAGCTACGGTTCCTGAGGAGGTAGGGATTGTAGCACCTGGAGAGGCAGTTACCAGTGTCATATCCACAACAGTTGCTCTCTAAATGATGACTGCATGGCTGATGATGTCTGTGGTTAGAAGCTGGGCTAGTTGCCTGAAAGGAAGTGTTCTTCTTGAGATTCTTGGGCCCAGCAGTTGATGAGGGTGGTGGTAGGGATAGTAGAATGATAATCCACAAGGATTGTTCGCTTTGTTGATGGCTATAGATGTAGCAGGGACAGCAGTCTAGACTGTGGCTGCTATGTTCAAGGCTCTAGGGTATATGGTTCTACCCTACTGTCATTGAGACCAAAGGGCTGGTGATGGTCAAGATGATTAGCAGTGGTTTGACTCATTTGACACATGCCATCCCCTTTCTCTCCCTCAGCATGGCCTGCTTCTTCAGCTGAGTTGATTTGCCTGCTTTGTTGGTGATAGTTGGTGCTGGGGGAGGAGAGGGATAGCAGGCCCTTTTTCACAAATATTGCTTTCCTTTCCTGGACCATGGCTCTGGGGACTGAACTGAAAACAGGATCAGTGATCTTGGTGATGTCTACAATATTCTGCCCTATTTAATAATAGTTGTATTTCCTCATGGAGGTATATACCCTTCAAAGTTCAGTGAAATGATTATTAAATATTCTAGGTCAGATGTTGCCCTCAAATACTTAGGTGTCTTTTGATATTAGTAAAATTACATGTGAATATTTAATGGCAGGATTTGGCCTGCTTGGCTCATCTTGAATCACATGAGGCTTTTTCACTGTATCACTTCTGGTTAACACTAGAACAGTTCACACTAAGATTTTCAGGAATTGTTCACTGTCCTAATTCCTACTCACACTAGTAAGTTGTGTATCCAAAGTTTAACAGCTACTTCAAGTTATATGGGCAACCCTGTGGATCACTACCCCTAACACTGTAGCTCACAAGCCCCCACCAATATGTTTCCCATTTATTAACAGTCAGTAGACTCAGATCTTAGAAGATATTTCCTAAAATGGTACAGCAAGAATTGTGGTTACAAATCCTAGATCTGCTGCTTACTCACCTGTGTGACCTTTAGCAAGAACTTTACCCTTTCTAGGCCTCATCTTTCTGGGCTTACATCTGAGTGTTTCATAGTATTTCTATGTCTTCCTGCTAGGCATTTGTCTTTGCAGTTCTCTGCCTCTCCTTATGCTGTCTTCATTGTTGCTGCCTGTAGAGTATGAGTACTGAAGTCCTACCTCTCCTCATAAGAAGAGGTAATGCTCTAAAGTGATCTAAAAACCCAATATTTGACTTTATGGTCTCTAAGGATCCTTGCAACTGTAAATCTATGATCCTGGGGTTGAATTTTGACTAAATAGCAGAGGGAGAAAAAAGGATATGAAACTCAAAGTAAATTTTTCCACTTAGTAGTTCTAGTAGATTTGTTCAGAGGAGGTTAAAACCAGGGGTGAGCTCTAGCCAGCTCCTACCTGAGGAATGCTATTTGTTTAATTTTCATTGTATTTACACCTTAGAAACTAGCAAACACTACAAATGGGGGCTTGATTTATTGTTTTGATGATTGTTTAGGCGATAAAGTGTTGGATAAAATGTTAATAATACAAATTAAACTTTAAAATGTGTGCTCAGAACCTTTTGTTAAACATTTACCAGTATATCCCTGGTTAAAACTATTGGGGAAAATGAGTTTTAGGATTTTCTCTTATAATCCATGCAGACACTGTCCCCATGAGCAAAAATAATCATCTATGTAAATAATAGGAAAAAAGTAATGCTATTTGAGGGACTTATACACTGTAAATAAACCAGGCTGTATTCTTATTTACACACACAGAAATGTTCCATTATCCAATATGATGGTGATTATTTTGCTTATGACATATGAAATTAGAAGTGCAGATAAATGTTGTAGGGAAGATCACTAAGCAACTTATTACAGAAACATTCTTCCTCATGAAGCTTTAGGAACTAGCCCTTTAAAAAATGTTTTGAAGAGGGTTTCACTACCGTTTCCACCAGGTCCATATACATGAAAAAATATACCAATGATGTGTGTATCAGAGACATGTCCTAAGGGTTTTCTTGTTGATTTCCACTAAGAAACCAATTCCAAAACTGTCAAGTTTGATACTTCCTCAGTTCTGTGGCTCTTAATACTACAGCGATAGGAGAAAGTCAGATGTTTTGGTCTGTCACACATGGAAGAACTTGCGCAAACTGGCTGAGTCAACCTCCTTACTAGACTTGTAGAACGAGTTTTCATAAATGGCCAGGTAGTGACATGCTTCCTGATTATTCATTATGCAGAGATCCCCTTTCTAAAGGCTAGTTATTTTCTAACAGGCAAGCTCTTGTTTCTCATGGGTGGGTGGAGAAACTTCAGTATAACATTATTCCCTTTAGCAGATTTTGGGTAGAGTATTAACAGCATACCTTATTTAATAAATTATTTTCTACAGTGAAGTGTAAGACCTGATTCTTTTTTTGCCTACTATGGCATCAAGAAGGAGATGGCAAGAGACTGACATAAGAAACGAGGTAAAGGCACACAGGACAACTTTGCATAGATCATCAGAGTGAATATTAAGGTTCATGGGAACCTCTGGCCAACTACACGCTCTTAGTGTATGGTCACCCCACAGGTGAAATCTAGTTAAGATGTAAAAGTTCAAAACATTTAAATAAAGTTATTTTAATCAGATAATATGAAAAATACCCTTGTATTACATATTAGTGAATTAAAATTTGTTGATCTTGGAAAAAATAAAAATCATGATGAAAGAGCTTGGGGGAAAGATGACTTCTAAAAATAAAGAAAACAACCTCTAAGAAGTAGGTATCATTAAAAAGGCATCTCCAAGGATTATGTGGAAAAGGAAGAGATAAGCCTGTTTCTTTCATGTTGTTGATAGTAAGAAGGGGCAGTTGGAAGAGAGGGTGGTATGTGCTGATGGTATGCATAATGAACCAAAGAGTCTCTTGAGAATAATTTTAAAACTGCCTTTCTAAATCACCGCTCCAGATACTTAGCTCTTCAAGTGGAGTGGGGAGAGGTAAGATTGTGGCTTGACCTGGGGAGAAGGTGGTTGGATCGGGTAGAACACAGACTTATGTGAGAAGGAAAAGGGAGAATACCATTTGAATTTCCATCAGGAGAAAGAACAAGAGAGCAAAGACTTGAAAATTCTCAATAAGAGTAAGATATAATATGCACATGTAGAGTTAAAAAAAGAAGGCCAAAAGGTGTTTATTAGGTATATTTAACATCTGGGGTATTTCTTCTCTTATTGGTAGGTCTGTAGAAAAGGTACCCAAAGTACAAAGTACTCTGTGGGTCTGCGTCTACTCAAACCTATGTATTTTACTCATCTTCTAAAGGACTATTAATTAGTTCAAAACAAAGATTTTTAGTGAAATAGTATAGCAAGAAATGTAGCAGCAGATGTCCTTTCCATAAATGTGGGGCACGCTATTCTATAAGTTCGTAAACCATCAATGCATAGGAAACAAACCTGGAGTGGTATGGAAATAAAGGTAGGCAGGTAGCCAAAGTTTATGGAAGGAGAGATAGCTTACTCCTTTAATAGTACAGGACCATCATGTGTCTTCTGGTGATGCCAAGAGGCATCCTGGCAAGGAGGTTGTCCTGAGCACTCTGAGACTGAGTCCTGTTGGGCTTACATCTGAGTGTTTCGTAATATTTCTGTGTTCTTCCTGTGAGGCATCTTGTCTTTGCAGTCCTTTGCCTCTCCTTATGCTGTCTTCACTACTGCTGCCTATAGGGTACTGAAATTCTACCTCTCCTCTATAAGAATAGGTAATGATGTCTGTCATTTCTATTTTAATTTAAAGCTCAGAATTTAAACTTCAACCCTTTCTGACATGCCCTCTTCAAACTTAGTCATTGGAGAGTAAACACTTCATTTAACTTTATTTTTCTAGGCAGATATGTCTATCAGCTTCCAGAGTCTTAGCTCCCAAGGCCAAACTCTGGAATACAGAGCAACCAGACAATTAATTATAACTCACAGGAATATATACATCTGTTGAACTTTCTTCTTCCTGATAACACAATCAAATTCATGACCCAAGACTATCTGATTTAGGGTTAGAAAGTCATTGTAACTCTCATTTAATTCTTTATGGGGAACTTGTTCTCCCAAAACTCATTTAGGAAAATCTTGCCAATGAAACCTCTACTAAAGGAAGGTTGAGGAGGAGGATGTGTGTGCTTTGGGACATGACATAGCCCACGTTTCTCTCAAGATTTTTGGATTCACATTATATAAATGTAGTTAAGAGCAAGCCTGGTAAAAACTGTAAGGTCATTATCCTCTATCCTTTTAGGTTATATTTCTGCTTTGCTATTTATATGTGGCTGGCAACAAACATTTCAGGTTTGTTTGGATGGACTGACAAATGAGGAATTAGTCCTTAGAGTATGCTCATATTTGTCCTTCTTGGTGTATACAGATATTACTTGACTGGTTTCAATACAATATTTAGAACTGAGGGAAACCTATGTCCATTTACTAGTGATTAAGAGGCTAGCTGTATGAACTGACCAACAGCCTCTTAATTGGCTGAGGAACTAGAAAGACTGATGACTCTGTAGATGCTAAAATAGAACTGAATATTTCATATAAAAGGGATGAAATGATCCTTTTTTTGTTTCTTTTCCTTCCTGGAAGCAAGGATTTATTTTTCTCTAATCATAAGTGAATAAATATTCCAATCAGGAATTCTCAGGTAACCAGGATATCCCTCAGAATTATTAGAGTTGCCACCAGCAGATAGATTTGGTAGCAGAATCCACCAGAGTAACAGTGGCTGATAACAGAGAAAGTGCCTATGGATAGAAATGGAAAGATAGTCCCTCTGAGAATGCTGTCAGCTTCAGGGATCATGATACCTTGTAACATAATATTTCTATACTGACTCTGGATTATATAGTTATCAATTCTTAGAGCCTGGAAGACAATTAGTCTAAAAAGAATTTTATGAAGACTCCACAAAGGGAAAAAAGACTTCTGGAGCCATGATTCATGTGCTGTTCCTTGTTCCCTACACATGTACCTCACTACTCTTAATTTTTAAATTTTGAGTCCACTTTCCCAAAGAATCTTGTGTGTAAAAGGGGAGAGGGCCCCCCTGAGGTGGGGGGGGGGAAGTGTTTTTGTAACTATTATTCTTGCTATGCCTTCTCAGTAAATCCCTTTTCTAAAAGCTAATAGAGATCTATTGGATGATTAATAATGGGAAACATACTGGATGGGGCCTCTGTAGAAATGACAATCTCTCAGGGTTACCCCTAGAACTCTGAAAGGAGCAGTAGTCATCACTCTATGGGGACACAACCTGTCAATGCAAGTGGGAGTCAGAAAAGTAAGCCCAGAGAGGGTGCTACTTTATTTTTTTTAATAATCTGGAAACAGTTTTAAAAAGCAGATCACCTGTACTATCAACCTTGGTGTTTACCCCCTTCATTTCTTTCTGTTACCATTCTTCCCTAAATATTCTAGGCAGGATATAGTTTTCTCTTGGATGTCAAGTTAGTTATTGATAACCTTGTTAAATATTAGCATTTGTTTCTGTGATGGAATAGTACAGGGCAATGAGACTAGACACTAAGAAATACATTATTTCAAAGCAAGGAAAGAGATAAACCAATGACTACTTTAATTTGCTCTTGGGTCATTGACTTGTGTCAGGACACACATCCATCATAATCTAGACAAATTTCTTACTTTTCATATCAACAGTAGGATGGTTCTATAATGCATAAAACAGCATTCTTAGGGGATATTTGACAGAAAAAAATTTTTTATTTGGCTTTTTTTTCCTGTCAGGGAATTTTTTTTCAAAATAATTTATGTAATCTGATTATTCATTCTTCACTTCTTTCAAGGATTTCCATTCATTTGAGGCACCATTTATAGAAGGAACTTTAAATAGTAATAATATCTTCTATTTATATAATGGTTTATATATGTGTATATGTATATGCATATATTTTGTGTGTGTGTGTATATATGTATATATGTATATATTATATATGAAATCTTCTGTTGAATACCACTTCTCTCCAAATCAGCTGAGTATTATTTGTAGTTAATTTAATGGATCTTTAAGACAAATTTTTAAGAGCAGATTTGCATCTCTACTAGATTTAGATTTCTTTTCATCATGTTGCTCTAACTGTTACAAGGGAATGTGAATAAAGTTATTGCTCAAAAAGAAAATAATAAGATGAAGCAAAATCTGAACTAAACCAAACACAGTGTTAAACGTTGAAAATTGTCATTCTCTTGCTGCCAATTATCATATTTTTTAAAAGTTTTGCTAATGTCTTATTTTTTATACCACAGACATTTCTTGATATTCCCCAACCATCCACTCAGTACCTTCACAAGGAAAACCAGTTAAGGGAAACCTATTGACACAATAAATTTGTTGGACATCATATTTAGTATACAGCATCTGTAAATCATACCTCTTTACTAGAAGGGAGGTGTGTTCTATTATTTGTCCTCTGCAGTTAATAATAGGGCTCATTGCTTTCAATGAGGATTCAGCTGCCTCTGAAAGTTGTTTTTTTTTGTTTGTTTGTTTTTATGTTATTGTCTTTACTGTGTATATTTTTACCTTGGTTCTACTTTTCTTTTTTGTATCAATTCATACAAATCTCAAGTCCTTAATAGTTGCCATTTCTTAAAGTGAAATAATGTTCCATCACATTTATATACCACAATTTGTGGGCACAACCAATGAGCACATACTTTGTTTCTAGTTTTTGGTTTGTTTGGTTTTTTTGCTGTGACAAAAGGGGGTGCTATTAATATTTTTGTATGGCCAATGACCACACTTAAAAACTTTATTTAGTACCTATTCTTCTTTGGTCAATGCAGAGTTGGATACTGTTTCCTCACCTTGAAGATTTGTTAATTGTGAATTAAAGCATGAACTATTTGGTGAAACATATGGACAAAGACATGAAAGCACGCAAATAAAAATCTGGTTTTTAGTTCAATTGAAATTATTAAGAAAAAATGTGTTTACGAACTTAAGTCCCTTTGGACTTTTCCCTACTTTAATACATGTAAGAGGCCAGAAATAAAAACTTTTCTTAGGGAAATGGATAAAGGATGGAATCAAACTTGTTCCTCTTGTTTTAAGATTCTAACCTTCCCCCAGCCCAGGCCCAGGAGATACAAAGATAAAAATGGAAATGGGTTCCTAGTCTTTAAAAGCTTATATTCTTTTGGAATTTCCCAATGTTGAACAACCAGTAAATAGCAAAGACAGGATTGAATTTGGATCTTTCGAGACTGATTTGAATGCGCTTTATGAGGCCCTGCATCTTTCTCTTTCCTTGACTACTCACATGTGCTATTATCTTTTCCTTTCTGTGAATCTGAACCACTCCTTTGTCACTCAGTTATCTTTTGCCTTTTGAATGTGGCATTCATTTCTGGGTACCATATTTTTAAGAGGAACATTGATAACTAGAGAGTGCCTAAGTGAAAGGATTGGAGATCATGTCATATGAAGAACTGAGGCCATTTTCCTTGGAGACAAGATGACTAATTAGAGATGCTTTTCTGCATTTTTGTGAGGTTTTTATGCATGATCAGTTTTGGTGAAGGTGTCATGTACAGCTGAGAAAAATGTATGCTCCTTTCTATTCCCATTCAGTTTTCTCCACAGGTCTCTTATATCCAACTTTTCTAAAATTCTATCTACTTTCTTAACTTCTTTCTTATTTATTTTATGATTAGATTTATATAGTTCTGAGAGGAGAAAGTTGAGATTCCCCACTAGAATATTTTTTTTTGAAAATTTATTTATTTCATTCTATACTTGGGAAATAAAACAAGTATTTCCAAACAAACAGGAATGCGCCTGAAATTGCAGACCCATTATGTATAACTTGTTATTCCTTTCAAATATACAACAAAGTTATCTTGTGCCTTTCTTTTTTTCCCTTCCTCGCACCCCAAACTACCACTGGACACAAATGTGTATGTATATATAGAGAGACATATATATATATATATATATATATATATACATTTATATTTATAATATAAATATATACATATACACACATCTATATATATATATATATATATATACATATATATGAATTATTTTTCTAGATTCAAACAGCATCTTTCATCATAGGATCCTTGCAGTTAATTTGGCTATTTATAATAGAATGACTTGGTTGCTCAAAGTTGTTTTTAAAACAATACTGCTGTTAGTGTATACAATGTTCTCTTGCTTCTGCTCATTTCACTCTTCTTAATTTCATGGAGGTCTCTCCATGCTTTTCTAAAATCATTGAACTCATTATTTCTTATAGCAAAGTAATATTCCATCATGAACGTATAACATAATCTATTTGGTCATTTCCTAATTGACGGGCATACCTGCATTCTTTGCCACCACAAAGAAAGCTGCTATAAATACTTTAGAACATGCAGGATTTTTTCCATTTTCCCTAATCATCTTGGGAAACAGGTCTCATAATGGTATGGTTGAGTGAAAGGGTATAGGCAGTTTAATAATTTTGGGGCATAATTCCAATCTCTCTCCAAATGGTTGGATCAGCTTATAGATCCACCAAATTAAGCCCCTATTTTTCCATATCCCCTCCCACATGTGTCACTTCCCACTTCTGTCATTTTAGCCAGTCTGATAAAAATATCTCAGGGTTGTTTTAGTTTGCATTACTCTACTCAATAATGATTTAGAGCATTTTTTTCATATGATTATAAATTGTTTTGATTTCTTCATTGGAAAACTTCCCATTCAGATATTTTGACCATATATCAATTTGGGAATGACTTTCATTCTTATAGGTTGGACAAAGTTCTATGTATATTTGAGATATGATCCCTTTATCTGAGGAAATCAATAAAATTTTCTTCCTAGTTTTCTGCTTTCTTTCTGACCTTGACTGCATTTGTTTTATTTGTATAAAACCTTTTTAATTTAATGTAATCAAAATTATCCATTTTACATCTCACAACACTCTCTGTCTCGTTTGTTCATAAATCATCCACCTACTCACAAGTGGGATAGCTAATATGTTCCATGTTTTTCAATTTTTCTGGTAATATCTTCCTTTTTATCTAGATCATGTGCCCATTTTGACCTTATCTTGGTAAATGGTATAATATAATAGTCTTTGCCCAATTTCTGCCAGACTGCTTTCCAGTTTTAAAAACAATTTTTGTAACCAAATAATGAATTGTTATCCTAAAAACTTATCTTTA
The DNA here is from genome assembly GCA_028658325.1 of Potorous gilbertii. NCBI lineage: Eukaryota > Metazoa > Chordata > Mammalia > Diprotodontia > Potoroidae > Potorous > Potorous gilbertii. Next base: position 141,555 of record JAQQSK010002843.1, on the reverse strand, counting down.
CACTTGTCAAACATGAGTTACTATATTCATATGCTGCTGTAGATGAAATGTCTACTCTGTTCCACTGATCTACCTTTCTATTTCTTAGACAGTATCAGATAGTTTTTAGGATTACTGTCTTATAATATAATTTAAGATCTGGTACTGCTAAACTTCTTCCTTTACATTTTTAATTAGTTCCTTTGATATTCCTAACCTTTTGTTCTTCTAAATGAATTTTATTATTTTTTCTAGCTCTTTAAAATAATTTTTTGCTAATTTAATTGGGATGGCATTGAATATATAGATTAATTTTGGTAAATTTGTCATTTTTATTATATTGGCCTTGCCTAACCATGAACAATGAATATTTTTCCATTTATTTAAATCTGATTTTATTTGTATACAAATCTTTTTTATGGTTTTGTTCATATAGATCCAGGGTTTGTTTTGGTATGTGCATTCCCAGATATTTTATACTGTCTAGAATTATTTTAAATTGGGTATCTCTAGCTATTTCTTCCTGCAGGATCCTTTTGGTAATAGATAGGAATGCTGATGATTTATGTGAGTTTACCTTATATCCTGCTACTTTGCTGAAGTTATTAATTATTTCAATTAACTATTTCATTGAGTCTTTAGGATTTTCCAAATATATCATCATATTATCTGCAAAAAGTGATAGTTTTTTTACCTCATTTCTTATTCTGATTCCTTCTCTTTTTTCCTTCTCATATTGCTATTAGTAGGATTTCCAATATAATATTAAATAATGCTGATGACAGTGGACAGTCTTGTTTCGCACCTGATTTTACAGGTTTTAGGCAAATGCTTCTTGTCAATTTAAGGGAAAGTCCATTTATGCCTCTACTTTCATGGCAGAGTTTCACTATTTCCTCCTGTAACTCATTTAACTATTCCTTTAAGAATTGAGATGCTCTTACATTTGGTTCATTGTTACTTCACTATCTGTGGTACCTTTTAGCAAAATATACTTTTCTTGCTTATCTCTTTTAATTTGTTCTATTTTTGCTTTTCCTTTATCTGACATCATGATTGCTACCCCTAGTTTTTTAAAATCTCACCTGAATTATAATAGATTCTGCTCCAGCCCCTTATTTACACTGTGGTTGTATCTTTCTGTTTCAAGTGTGTCTCTTGTAAACAACATATTAGTGGATGCTAGTTCTATTCTGCTGTCTGCTTCCATTTTATAGGTGAGTTCATCCCATTTACATTCACTATTGTGGTTACTATTTTGCTCCATCCTGTTTTTTCACTTTCTCTCTCTCTCTCTCTCTCTCTCTCTCTCTCTCTCTCTCTCTCTCTCTCTCTCTCTCTCTTTCTCTCTCTCTCTCCTCTCCCTCCTCAAAAGTATGTTTTGCTTCTGACCACTGCCTCTATTAATATGCTTCTCCTTCTATCAGTATCCCTTTCTCTTATTCCCTTCCCCTCCTACTTCCCTGTAGGGTAAGATAGATTTCTATATGCAACTGAGTATGTATGTTATTTCCTCTTTGAGCCAATCGTGATGAATTCAAGTGTTGCCTGCCACCATCCCCCCTCCACCACAAAATCTCTTCCTTTTGTACCACTTTTCTATGACATATTTCCTCTTTTCTTCCTCCTCTTTTCCCCTTCTTCTAATGCATCCCTATTTCTCATCCCCTTAATTTGATTTTTTTGAAGTCATCCCATCATAGTCAACTCATGCCCATGCTCTCTGTCTATATACACTCCTTCTAAATGTTCTAATAATGATAAAATTCTTTGCAGTTACAAGTATCATCTTCCCTTGAGGAATGTAAACAGTTTAACCTTATTGAATTCTTTATGATTTCTCTATCTTGTTTACCTTTTTATGTTTCTTTTGAGTCTTGTATTTGAAACTCAAGTTTTCTATTCGGCTCTGAATTTTTCATCAGGAATGCTTTAAAGTCTTTTATTTCATTGAATATTCCATTTTTTTTACTGAAGGATTATACTCAGTTTTGCTAGGTAAGTTATTCTTGATTGTAATCCCAGCTTCTTTGCCTCCAGAGTATTACATTCTAAGTCCTCTGATCCTCTGATGTAGCCACCTGCAAGATCTGCTGCTAGTTTATTGATATGTGACTTGTGCTGTACTGTGCTCCAGGTCTGACCACCACCTGGGTGAGCCAGACCTTTCTTTCTGACCTCCTAAGTTGTCACAGACTGGAAAATTGTTTCACCCTGACCTGTTGTTGGTTCTGCCACTCTTAAATTCAATCTGAGGCATTATTTTAATATTTGGAAGGGAATGTTGGAAGAGTTCAGGTAAGTTCCTGCTTCTACTCAGCTATCTTGGCTGCACAACCTCCAAGTTAATTTATAAAAGCTAATATTTGCTATAGCCAACAAGAATGAGCATGTTCATCCACAGTATTTGACAGAAAATATAAAAACATTTTAGGACCTGCTCACGTCAGTGTAGGTGGCAGCTACTGCCATAGTAAGAACCCTAGTGTAATCATAATAACGAGCATCAGACACCACTGTGGCAGAAAATGACATGTAAGAATGGTAAATTTGGGGGAGGGATTGGAAGATTACATCACCATCTAGCTGGTATATTTTATAGAAAACCTGAACACAGTGTTGCCAGATTAAAAGTAAACAAAAATATGTATTCGCAAAAGAATATGAAAAACAAAAGCCCATCAGAAATTCTAGATACTTTCAATCAGCAATTAAAAACAAAAATCAAAAGGCTAAGGCAATACAGGAAGTCAAAGCAGTTTTTAAAAAAGAACAACATCATTCAATGTCAATATTAAAAAAAACTTTACTACAGTAACATGGAAATCAGAGGCAACCAAAAAATCCCAAAGGAGGAGGAAAGGGAAAATTTCTGATTGTCTATACAATCGCAAAAAGTCCAACATAGCAAAACACAGAATCAAATGAGGAACAGGAAGTTTGTGGATCATTAATATAATGAGCAACGGAACAGTTATATTAAGGGAAGTGACTGAAACTCTATCTTCTCTCAAAAACTGAAGTGATTAAGTCTATTTGTACCAATTGGGGAGGAAAGAAGACACTGAAGGGAATCATTTGTTACTTCCAGTCCTGCTGTCAATGCAGGAGTCATACACAGTAAAATGGTGAATTCAAAATGGAGCAAGCTATATCCTCCCCTAAAATGTATTTTTAACAAAGGGAAAATGAGCAACAAGATATCTAAAAAATTGCAAATATATGTAAATAAATATTGTAAGATAAAGGAAATTAAATCAATATCTGATGAAGTATAAGAACCCTATGAATTCCCAGGAGAACATGGAAGCTCAAAAGGATGTTCCAGAAAAGTTAAAGAGAAAAATCAGAATTTTGAGAGAAAGTTTGATGGGATTTATGATCAGAACAGAAGAAAAAACTAGTAGAATAGAAAAACCCAAATCCATAGTGGTAAGTCTCTGCAAGAAGAGAAAGAACAACAGATTGTGAATATGAAGTGAGGGAAAATCTAGAAGCAAAAAGCAATAACATTAAAAGAATATATGATCTGTATATAATCAAAACATATTCATCTTGAAAATAGAATGCATAGAGACAATTTAAGGATCATAGTATTCTTAGAAGGATCTGACTCATAAAAAAACCCCTGGACACCATAATGTAAGTAATATAAGAAAACTTCCCAGAAGTTCCAACTACAAAAAACTCAGCACTGATCAAAAGAATCTACAGAGTGCCTCTATCACTAAGTATGGACTGCAAATTAATCATGTCAAACCAAAATATCATATTAATTATTTGATGAATATTAATGAATAACAATTAATGAATATAATGACATCATGTTCTGTGGCTGCACCAAAAAATTAAATAACTCCATCTCATGAAATTGTTTTCCAATAATGTAAAAATAAATCTCAAAATATCATTTGGATTCAATAAGTATAAAATTATTGGCATGTCCCCCCAAAAATATAGAGACTGAAGGATCTGACTGGGTGCCAGAAGGCACACTGAACCAATATTTGAAGATGATACCTAATTGGGTTTCCTACATGCAAAACAAGATAAGAAGAAAAGATAAAAAGAAAAAGAATAGGAGTGAATTCATGTAGAGACTTACTGACATCCTGGAATCAAAGTTTAATGGGAAAACCACTTTTAAAACAGTCAATATCTATATAATGCCAATATTTTTCTTACTTTATCTGAACTCAGCTTTCTTTTTTAAAATATTTTTTCCAAATTTATTTGTTTTCAGTTTTCAATATTCACTTCCATAAGTTTTAATTTTTCTCCCCCTCCCTCCCCAAGACAGCATCCAATCTTATATGGGTTCTATACATACATCCCTATTAAACACATTTTCACATTAGTCATGTTGTATAGAAGAGTTAAAACAAGTGGGAGAAACCATGAAAAAACCAAGACATAACAAAAGAGAAAATAGTCTGCTTCATTATGTGTTCCAACTCCATAGTTCTTTCTCTGGATGTAGTTTGCATTTTGCATCATGAGTCCTTGGAAATATTTTAGGTCCTTGCAGTCCTGAGAAGGGTCAAGTCTATCAAAATCAATCCTTGTACACTGTGGTTTTTACTTTTTATAATCTTCTGGTTCTGCTTACTTCGCTCAGCATCAGTTCATATGAGTTTTTCTAGTTTTTTCTGAAGTTCTCCTGTTCATCATTTCTTTCTTTCTTTCTTTCTTCCTTCCTTTCTTCCTTTTTTCTTTTTACTTTTCTGATCAATGACTTTTTTTATTTTAATTTTTTAAAGATAATTATTTCATTTGTTTTCAGTGTTCTATAATCACCTCCATATATCTTAGATTTTTTTCCCTTCCTCCCCACTTCCTCTCTGTGACAGCTTGCAATCTTATATACATTCTACATGTTCCTATTAAATATAATTTCACCATAGTCATTTTGAATAGAAGAATTAAAATGAATGGGAGAAACCATAAAACAAAACATAGCATAACACAAAAGAAAATGCTTCATTCTGTGATCCAATTCCATAGGTCTTTTTCTGGATGTAGAAAGCATTTTGCCTCAGAAGTTCATGGGGAAGTTTTTAGGTCCTTGCATTGCTAGGAAGGTCTAAGTCTGTCAGAAAAATTCCTCACACACTGTGGTTGTTGCTGTATACAAAGTTCTCCTGGTTCTGCTTCTTTCACTCAGCATCAGTTCATATAAGTCTTTCCAGACCTCTCTGAAGTCTTCCTGTTCATCATTTCTTATAGCACAATAGTATTCCATTACATTTATATACCACAACTTGCTCAGCCATTCCTCAATTGGTGGGCATCCCCTTAATTTCCAGTTTTTGGCCACCACAAAAGGAGCTGCTATAGTGTACATGTGGATCCTTTGCAAATTTTTATGATCACTTTGGGATATAGTTCTAGAAGTGGTGTTGCTGGGTCAAAGGCACATTTTTATAGCCCTTTGGTCATAGTTCCAAACTGCTCTCCAGAATGGTTGGATCAGTTCACAACTCCACCAATAGTGAATTAGTGTCCCAACTCTCCCACATCTTCTCCAACATGTATCACGTTCCTGTTTCATCATGATAGCCAATCTGATGTTGTACCTCAGAGTTGTTTTGATTTGCATCTCCCTAATCAGTAGTAATTTAGAGCATTTTTTCATATGAATTTAGATAGCTTTAATTTCTTTCTCTGAAAATTGCCTATTCATATCATTTGACAATTTATCAATTGGGAATGACTTGTGTTCTTGTAAATTTGAGTCAGTTCTCTATATATTTTAGAAATGAGGTCTTTATCACAGACACTAGTTGTAAAAATTCTTTCTCAGTTTTCTGCTTCCTTCCTAATCTTGGTTGCATTGGCTTTGTTTATGCAAAAACTTTTCAATTTAATGTAATCTAAATTATCAGTTTTGCATTTCATAATGTTCTCTATCTCTTATTTGGTCATAAATTCCTCCATTCTCTATAAATCTGACAAATAAACTATTCAGCCTTTGTACTTAGATTGTGTACTCATTTGGACTGTCAGGTATTGGTCTATAGTTTCTGCCACACTATTTTTCAGTTTTCCCAGCAGTTTTTGTCAAACAATGACTTCTTATCCCAGAAGCTGGGGTCCTTGGGTTAATCAAATAGACTGCTATAATCATTGACTACTTGTGTCTTGTGTACCTAACTTATTCCACTGATCTACCCCTCTGTTTCTTAGTCAGTACCCCAATTTTAATGTATACTTTTAGGTCTGTAAAATGGACCATAACAGATTTGAAAAATATTCATACCAAAAAACCCATACAGTGTCTATCAACCTAAGGTAGCTATAGAAAGATTAACACTTTAGGAAAGAAAGAAGACTATAGATATACTTAGAAACTACCAAAAAAACCCTTTCAAAACAAGAAGACATCATAACATTGAGCAATAGCAAAGGCTATAACAGGTACTTGTCATTGGATTTATTGAATGTAACAGGTTTATTTCCAGATGGAGCCTATGAAACAGCTAAGATCCCAGAATAGAATTAAAAGTATCGCATGGGTGACATCTACAAGAATTTACCCAACAGTATTTCAAGAAATATGTTTCAAAAAATAACTGAGTCATGATGATTGTATATGTGCATGTGTGCACATGGGCATGTATGTGGGGAACTGGATCAGTTTATGATGCTATTTCAAGATCATTGGTCCCAGATATTACAAAAAGGGTATCCTTAAGGAGCTCAGCCTTAGATATCTTTATAGATTATTCAAGGAAATAGTAAAAACTGTGTAATATATCACTGCAGACTATAATAATTTAAGCACCTATTGAAGACCTTTCAACATGCCTTAGGGACTAGAATTATATCTTAGAAGCTCACTAACTTTCATGAACAGAGATGACAAATGTCTGTGCTATAAATATAGACCTCAAAAATAACCTGGATAACTGAAATAGAAAAGCAAGCAAAAAGCCCTGCTAGAAGCTGACCATTATCATAGATTGAACTATTATAATGACAGACATAAAACTGATCAAAAGTTTAGAACTTTTTAAAAATAATTGTTGCCATCCCAAATACTGATAATCTCCAACTAAATGGGAAAAAATATGGGGACAGGATGAGATTTATATCATCCCTATTTTCCTGCCTGCTACTGGGGTTGTACCTATAAAAAGTGAACCTATAAAAAGATGAGTTTATAAGATAATGCTTGTATTTAACTACAGAGAGAAGCTATTTTATTTACCTGTCCAATATTCCAAAGAAATATGAGAGAACAATAGCAGTATGGTAACTTAATAATATAATAATAACAACATGCCATTTGGTCCAGGACTGTTTCCATCTGAACCTGACTGAAAAATGAGGTGAATGAGACAGTGAAGATGATAGAAGGAAGGTGGAGAAGGAGCATTTGATAATGTCAATTTGGACGTCTGCTCTAGGTGGCTTCTCTCACTTGAGGTGCTGTATTTATCAAAAAAAAAAAAGGAATATTCTTATTTATCTTAAAAACCTAGCAAAACAGGTAGTTCCAGGGCAAAAATATTTACAATTTTCCATGCCTCATATATTAGAGCAATAGTTTTTAATGTGTATTCCATGGACCTCTTGGGGTCCACAAAGAATTCCTAGGACTTCCTTGAAATAGAATATGATCATGTTTGAATGTATTAAATTTATATATGTGTTATCTTCTCAGCAGTTTACTCCATGAACACTGCACTAGGGATGAGGATAAAGGTATGAAAAACAGTTGCAGAATCTTGCCCAGTATTAAAATGTTTGAAAACTACTGACCCGGAAAGAGGGAACACAAAGGCATGCTCACACTAAGGAAAATAAATAACTCTGTCAAAGCCACCCAGTCTCTTCTGAGACACACCTTGCTAATCTGCCAACCCAGTCATTTTCATTACAATTTTGGCAGTCTTTCCCTAACTCTTGTAAGAGATTTAAGAGCACAGAGCCAGATTCAGATCTCAGATTGCTAAGCCTTATCTTTGCAAAATACACATTGTACATTCAGTAGCACAGTGCAAAGCACAATCATGAATAATTTAAACTAAACTATCCTTGTCACAGTAAATGAGCAAGGCACATTTTGTTCCTTGTCTTCTTACATTTTCTTATTTTTTTCATGTTTTTCTTACTTGGCAGTGTTAATTAAAATGTAATGAGCCACACTCTTATTATAGCATTCTGCTGTTCATGTATTGATTTTTTTTGTATGTGTGCATGTTTTGTATGGCTAATGCCTTTGCCTTATTGCTAGAGATTCATTATGTTTTAATGTGCCCTTGAAATATGATGTAGTGTAGGAAAAAGCATTATATATATATATATACATTTAAAATATGTGCTTCAATCATATATATATATGATTGAAGCACATATTTTAAATCAAATCATATTGTTTCTCCCTTCCTAGCTATAAGGCAAAAACACACCTTATGTATCCACAGAGGGGGGAAAGGCTTGTTTCTTTGGAATTATCATAATTCAGCCTTTGGTCCCTTCTTTGGAAAATAAAATAGAAACTTTTGTAATCTTGTATGTTTTGGGGAGGGAAAGGAGAAAGGAGTATTTATTATGAACCTCTTATGTGCCAAGGACCAGCCATGCTGAGTGACTAAAAATATCCTATAATTTCATCATCACAACAACCCTAGGAGGTGAGTGCTATTATCGTTTCTGTTTTACAGTTGAGAAAACTGAGGCAAACAGGTCAAGTGAGTTGCCCAGATTCACCCCATTAATAATTTTTCAAAGCTAAATTTGAACTCATGTGTTGATGCCACTGTGCCACCTAATTGCCTGGGTTTTAATTATTCTTTCACTTTTTAAATTACTTGTTTTGACCTCCATAATATCTCTCATGTCAGTCCCCTTCTCTCTATTCACGGAGCTGCCATTTCAGTCCATCCAGTAACCTCCTGATTGATTTCCCTACTTCAGATCTCTTCCTTCATTCCTCCATAGAGTTGCCAAAATGATTTCCTAAAGCTCAGGTCTTCCTGTGATACCTGCCTCACCATCTATTTAATAAACCCTCTTGGCACCTTATTACCTCTAGGATCAGTTATGAAATCTTACATTTAATAGAAAAAGTCCTTTAAAACCTAGCCTTCAAATAATTTTCCAGTCTTATTATACCTTACTCCCCTTAGCACATTATAAAATCCAGCCAAATTGGATTTCTTACTTTTCTTCATCCATGGGGATGCAGACTTCATCTTCTATTTCTATACTTTCCCACTGTCTCCATGCCTGGAAGACACTGCTTCCTCACTCCCTCCCTAATCTTCCTTTAAAACTCAGTTCAAGTGCCACCTTCTACATTAAGCTGTTCCTGATCCCTCAGTTCCTAGTGTCTCCCTCCTCAAATGTATGCACATATAGAAATATATATATATATATAGAAATATATATATATATATATATACATATATATATACATGTTTTCTCCTTGTAAAATGAAACTTCCAGTGGTCAAGGACTGTTTCTTTTTTATACTTTCTATCCCTAGTGCTTATTATAAATGTTTAATAAAGTGACTTGCCCAAGGTTGTGCAGGTAGCAAGTAATATAGATATTGCACTTGAGAGCAGGTGCTCTAATTCCAAAACCAATACTTTCCCCTCTGTACTACACTGCCTCTCTGAGGAATGAACTCACTCAGTGCTTGGCCTATCCCACTGCACATGGTAGCCTGAGCTATGTGCATTTCATCCACTTTTTTTGTCCATATGGATGTCCAGAATGATTTCTTTTGAGTGACTTGTATATCATTGAGAAGGTCGATGAGTGTTCTAGGATTTGATACAATCAGTAAAGTGTAATCTACAGATAGGCACACCCACAGAACCTTACTATTGAAGGGGAGCTGTTTTTTTATTTAGACTTTGTGAAGGAAGTCCATTGTGATGCTGGCAAAAAAAACCTTGGATAAGCATATTTCTTCTTTAATTACCTGGCTTGGTGGATTGCTGAACAGAACTATGGGATTGTGTCTGCAGTGGAATTTTGTGATCTCTTCATATATTTTTTGTGGAGCACCTTGTTTCAGGAGAGTGTTTGAGGCTGCAGTTTTTGCCAGTGAAATTCTTTTTTTGGAATCAATATACAATAGATAAAAGGCAGTTGGATAGCTTCTCTCAATCATGTGACTGTGAAGATGTGGTCTGCTGTAGAAAATCTGCAAAAACTTTATAGTTCTCATACTTGATTTGTGCACAACAATTCTCCTAACAGTTTTATGTGAATGGGTAAAAGAGTCAGTAGCTGTCGATGTCTTCTCAGACGCCTTTTTGTGGTGGCAACAGTACTCTCCATAATCTTTTCCATTCTTTTGGAATCTTTGCCCCTTTCAGGTATCTTGGACATGGATTCCTGAGTGCCTTTAAACTGGTTTAGCTGCCCTTGACTTCAAATTATGAGGATGATGATGATGATGATGGTAGCTATATGCCACTTACTGAGTGCCAGGAACTGTGCTAAGTACTTTACAAACATTATCTCATTCTATCCTCACAAAATTCTAGGAAATAGATGCTATTATTACCCCTGTTCTATAACTGAGAAAGCTGAGGCCAGCAGAGGTTAAGGAAGCGACTTACCCAGAGTCATACAGGTAGTGAGTCTCTGACACTAGATTTAAACTCAGGTCTTCTGATTCCAGGCCCAGTCCTGTGTTCGCTTCACTTTCTGTGATGAGATGGCAGAGTCCATATGATGTGGTTCCATTATAAATTGCTATTGAAATGATAGCGATTCTGTTCCATTTCATGCCTTTGTTTTGTGAAGTAATTGTACTGGTTATCTTCCGTTTGCCTTCTCATAATGCTTTACAAATTAGCTTGGGCTGTAAACTGGCAGTGATCTTGATTTCTAGATCTCTTTGCTTAGTGAGTCAGTCAAACATTTGCTATCTCAGGAAAGTTCTGAGTTCTTTTGGACCTTGTGGTGTTTATTTTGCATCGATTAAGCTTTTATTAGACATAGTGTTAAAGTGAACGTCTTTAGCCATTTTTGACTACTCATTTTTCAGTGTTAGCAGCTTTAGCAGGTCATTCTAGAGCTGCTGAAATCACACCTGGTACCATCTCATTTTTCTCTTTTTTCTCTAATTCACTGTTGATTTTGCCATTTGACATATAATCCAACTATTTGGTCATCTATCTGACTGGACTCAGGCAGCCGATTCTGAAATGACTCCCAGTAACTAGTCATTTCCTTTGGTTAAGAAATAGCCAATTTCATTTTTTTTTTTTTGAGATGTTAGAGAATACTTGTTGTCCAGACTATGGTATGTACCCAGAAGAACTGGGATTGTGACTTATTTATTCTTGTTTTCCACACAATGCCTTAGAGTAGCAATTCTCAATTTTTTGGTTCCCAGGATTCCTTTACTCTCATGCAAATTGTTGAGGACTTCCTCAATAGCTTTTGTTTGTGTCAGTTGTAGTAGCTATCAATAGTTACCTATTAGGAATTAAAACATTTAGTATTACTATGAAAATACTTTTGATCTTGTAGATCCACCTAACAGGTGTGGCTCCTCTAAGGATCCCTAGGCCACATTTAGAGAAATGCCTTAGAATGCTGCCTTGTAAATGTTAGGCATTCAACAAATGTTTCTTGAAAGGGGGAAGTTATAGACAATTCTTGATTGCTCCAGGATTGTTACTGTATTGACTCTTCTATTTCCTATTCCCTTCTCTCCCACCCCCTTGCAGACTTTTTATTTCTAAATGAGGAAGAGAGAGCAACAAGATTTATTCAGTGGAATTTTTACAATTTTTTTTTTTGTAGACGGAGTCACGGCACCTTTCCTTCTCCTATAGAACTCAAGGCTCTAAGTATAAGCAGATTTTTGGCTAATCCACATTTCAAAGGACATAATTAGCCACGTAAATATAAACAGATGTTATTGACGTAGATGAAAGGTTTGTTTATTCCTATAATAGCCAGCATGCTAAGATTTATAGACACAATATGAGGAACCAAGAATGGGAAAATCAAATCAAGACAGGTCTGGGATTGAAAGACAGGAGTCAGACATTAAAGCTATGAGTTAGAGATTAAGTAAAGAGTTAGAAAGTACCCATGAGCAAGTTTAGGAAATGTTCTGGTTCAAAGCACAGATGCAATAAATCAGAAAAAAGAAGATGTTAAAATTGAGGCATCTTTTGCCTCAAACAAGTGGTTTCAATATTTGCTGCTCAAATGGGAGTTGGCAACTGGGTCACTAGAAATTGACTGGTCAGAGGCCTACAGGGGCAGGCTAGTGATTACATTATAGTAGAGGTTCTTAACCTGGGGTACCATGAACTTTTCTTTGAAAAAAAATTGCTATCTGCAGTTCAACATAATTGATTTCCTTTGAACACCTATTTATTTTATGCCTTCAGAAATATTAATCTGAGAGTGGGTGCATAGGCTTCAGTCTGTCAAAGAAGTCTATGACAAAAAAGAAGTAAAATCCTATGTTAGAGAATAATAAGTAGGGAATCTGTCTTCAGAAAAAGAAAATTTGGACAAACTTATATCAGAGACAGGTAGGCATTGTAGATTTCATTTTCAGTCCTTTGAAAAAAAAAAACCAAGTTACATGTAAGTAGCAGCTGGAGTATAAAGAAACATTCCCTCAGTCCCTTTCTTTGACCTAATATAAAACAATAACAACAGAAACATTCCACAGCAAGAGCAGAGCGCATCATTGCTCTGAATTTAAAGTACATTGGGAAAATTGGCAGAATAGAGCCCTCCATGTTGACTATGTGAGAACATCACTTTTCAAAAATCCTCTGGGACAGATGTCTAATTTTACAAGGGAAAATAATAGAAAACACAACAGGGATAAGTTATAACAATATAACGATCTTCTAGAAAATACAAGTGGATAAACTCTTCCAGAATTTGATATATAAATTCTTTCAGAAATTAATTTCAAGTACTTTAAAAATCCCATGTTGAGGTTACGAACACTTGGTCTTTCTAAGCCTTTAGAGGCTGAAGCCTGCTTCTTTTCCCAGGAAAGCCAACATTGGATAGGGTAGGATTGGGGAACAAGAGGGAAAGAAGAATTTTTTGCCATTTATTCTTCCACATTGGCAAGGAGCATCGAGAAAAAGAATATGGATTAGGGAAAAATGTGAAAATATTGAAGCACAGTTTAATTAAGACCTTTCATTTTTCCTCTCTTACTGCCTTTATTCACTAGAACATTAGTAATAAGGAGTCGAAAAAGGAAATATAGCACATGTTTGGGACTCACCTACCCTGTACTCTTGTATTGGCTGATTTTGTTCCCATAGGTAGCAGCAGGGTTCTACCAGAAGCTTTGAGGAGCTGGAGGTATCCATCTAATGCTATAGCTCACAAGCCCCCAGTGGTTTTCTTCCCTCTGTGATCATCAGTTGATGTCTTAATTAGCTTTAAGAGAAGAACATACTAAGGTAGTACAGTAATAAAAACTGATATAGAACATTCCTCCCAAATTTTGTGACATATTCTCCCAACAGTACATACTGAGTCCAAGGAAAAGAGGGCTCATGGTTAAAAAAGCACATGAGGTGATTCATAGTTCCTGGTTGCTAGAAGTCTTTTCTTCACCTTTGTGGAATACTTAGGAAGTTTTGCTTAAGAATAGTGTTGTTTTCTTCTGTGTTCCTTGTAGAAACTTGAAGGTAATTTTCCTCGTTGTGTCTAATTTTTCCTTGACTCCCAAAGCAGATAATATATCACCTTTTCTGGGGATGCTGCTAGGATTAGGACAGTCACGCTCACGTCTTCCAGCTCTTCAAAGTTCATAAGATTATTCTCATGTCAAGGCAGGAGCAGGAGAAAAGAGTATGGGAAAAAAATGGAGACACTTTCTTACACTGGCTCCCAAAGGATTTCTTCTCAGTGGAAGAAGCTATGCCAACTTCCACTACTAAGCTTCTACATATTCCATTCCCAAATGAATTCCTAATTGTCTTGCTATTTTACATTTTTTTAAAAAACAGATATGACCACAAGTGTCCTCAACCAGTCCAAATAAGCTGCCTGTATAATGTCTCTCCATTTCATCCAAAGGCTTTTAAGGACTTCTAAATGAATCAAGAAACATTTCACATTTCGTCTAAAGCCTCTGATTGACCAGATCAATAGAGGTATCTAGACTTTGCTCACATTTAGTTCATATCTCTGATTTCTTGGTTCAATATAGGTATTCTCACCTGAGTTGTCAGGGCAAAGTAGAGTGGGGGTAATTGATTGACTGACTTAATCAATACTTCCTCACAACAGAAAATTTGCTGTACAAAGGTAAGATGATGGATGAAATTATATTTAAAAAAATTAGTTATCCTTGATGTCATGTAGATAATTAAAAGTTGGTATTTTTATGTAGTATCTTTTTATTTTTTCTTCAAGTAGAAAAGGAATATGAGAACAGTACTCTGAATCTTAGTTCTCACTGTCAGTTTTGGATATCAGTGCTAAGAACTAAATTCCTGTATCTTTTTTTATAGGTTTGTCAAAGACTGGTTTTCTGAAAAGATTCCCATGGTCAAAGTGGATTTCTGTACAGTCTTACCACGTTTCATTTCTCTGCACATCTTCTCCTTCCTGAATCCCATGGATTTGTGCGCAGCTGCACAAGTTAATTGGCCTTGGAAGTTTTTAACTGAACAGGTCTATGGATTGTCCATTGTTTGTCACAAAATACAAACATATCTTTAAAGGCAGCTATGTATTTTGGTAGTCTGTCCTCTGAATAACATTGTTTTGTGATTCCAAGCACTGTGGTAAAGTTTTGAGGAACAAAACTGTTTTTAAACTTGTACTCAAGTTTATAGGATCATAGATTTAGACCTCAAAGAGACTTCAAAGGTATTCTGTTCCACCCCACTCATTTTATAGATAAAGAAACCGGGGCCAGGTTAATTAAACTTTTTAGTAAGTGACAGAGCAAGGAAAATAATTTTAAAATTACAATCCTTAACATAGTATTTTACTTGGTAATTAGGGTAAGTGAGATCATATTGCATAGTGGATAGAGAACTGACCTTAGAGTCAAGAAGACCAAAATTCAGTCCTGCCTCTCCTCTTTGGCTGTGGACATGTCACTTAGCCTGTTAGTATCCTTAAGTAACGAATTTGCTCATTTGAATTGGTGGAGGAAATTTTAATGCTGGTATTTCCCTATACCAATGAAATCATCAGCCTGGATGTGCTCTGCCCTTCCCACCATCAAAATTAATATTTATGAACTATTCATCTAATTATAGGAAACACTATTAAATGTTAAATGCAATTACTCAGGAGAAAATATTGTTTAAAAAATAGATGGCACCTTTTCCCCCTGGAATTTCCCTTCATGACAAATCATTTCTATTCCATTTTTTTTCTGTTTTATTGTGTGCATACTATGTCATCAAGGAGTTTAAATTTATTTTTTCCATTTAAAATAGGGATACTTTTTAAGGAAGGTCTGTAATGGGACCCTCAGAGAGCAAATTACTCTAACCCTAGAATGGGTGAAGGGGAACTATGCACAATGATTTATTTTGAATGCTAAATTGAAGGCTTTTTAAAATGTTCCCTAAATTCTAGGGTCAGGAGAATAAAATACTCTGGTGGGGTAGGGTAAATGAGGGAGATAGAGATTAAGAATAGCCATATGGTGCCATACAAGAGTGGAGTCTGCTTCTCTGTACTCAGAAACACAGCAAGTTATGAGATAATGGAAAGTTTAAAGCTGAATTAATGTTACCTTTGAAGAAACTCCAAATGTAATGGGAAAACTTCCCTGAGAATCTTAAAATATTATCTGGAAACTGGTGTAAAAAGATGACAGCCTCTCTTTCCCTTGTGTATCTTTTGTTTGAAGGATTGCTTATGGAGACCAAAGTGCATCAGGTTTGGATGGTTTCTGCCTTATGATTCCCCAGATAATGAGTATGGTGCTTGGAAGCGTCATTACATTGCCTGTGTTGCCACCTTGGATTGGCTAACCCCAAGGGAAGCTTCTACCATCTACGGGACCCTCAATGAACCTAAATCAGAAAATGAGGAGCATGGAGAAAGGCAAAGAGAAAGACAACTAAGAAAAATGATCTGGGAGAGACTAGCACTTCAGAAAAGTCAGTAACACTTCAGAAATCATAATAATCTTCCAAAGTAGGGAAAACATCTTTTGGTTGGGTGTAAACTCGAAATGAATGTGAACAGCTACTCTAGATGAAGTTTAATTCTTTTTACAATGAACTCTAACGACTTGTCCTGATAATTTTATTGAACTTAGAGTTTGGGGCATGATCAAATACAGCTTGAAGTGAAGTAGGTCATTAGTTGGTATTTGGAAATCTTGTTATGCAAAGGGTTTTTTAGAGAGGTGATATTCATTCATTGATTTATAGCTATAATTACATCTGTCGTAATGGGATTTGTTCAACCAGTAACACAGACCATGGTTTTGCTTTCAACCAAGGGAGTGGAGGATTGGCTCATCCAGGCAATTACTTCAAATTTCACTTCCTTTTGATTCATCGGAGATCAGATGATCATAGGTCTAAAGCTGGAAGGGGCCTTAGAGGTTATCTAGTTCATAACTTCACATTTCAGATAAGGAAAATGAGGCCTAGAGAGGTTGTGTACTGGTCCCAATTCCCACAACTGGACCTCCAAATCAGTTCTGATGACTGTGAGTCCAGCACTGTATATCGTGAATCTCCTTTTATTTAAGGAGGCAAAAAATGCTTTGTGATTTGTTTTATTAACAATTTACCTAAGTAGGATGAGAGATGAATTAAGTGCATATCATATTTTCTAATAGAGAATCATTCTTAAGTATAAAAAACCCCAGTGTGCAGTAAAAGCAAAGAATAGTCTTTCTTATTTTTTTTCTGTACAATTTGAAGTCTTTATAAGGTATTCTGGACTCAGAGTCAGGATCTTATTTCTGACACTAGTTCTATGGTCATGAACAAGTCCCTTAACCTGTAACAACCTTTTTCTTTATCTGAAAGTGCGGATACCTCTACGAACAACTTGTTTGTGTATGTATGATAGTGTATGTAAAGCACTTTTCACACTTTAAAGTGTTATATAAATGTCAGTTGTTGTCAGCTATTGTAGTTGTTGATAGTCTTATTGGTCTGTTCTCAATATTGCACTGGAAATAAACATAATTAAAGCATTCTTCCCTCCCTGTTGCTATTTCCCTTCCTGTATCATCACATAAGATTTCTGATGAAAGATTTTATACAAGCTCAAGTAAGATCACTTTCACTGCTATCTAGGTAAACTACATATTTTTACAAATGAAAAAAAAAAGATGAAGGAAAGCAGTCAGTAGGATTAAGGATGAGAAATAGAGTAAAAATAAGAGCCTGGATGGAAATTTGGAAAGGAAGGAAGGAAAGAAGGAAAAAGAAAGAAAGAAAATGAGGGTAGGAGCAGGAAGGGGGATGGGGCACTAGGAGACATCATAAGATACGAAGAAAGCTCATGGGTTCTGGAGATAGAGGTTCTTAGTTTCAACTTGAGCCTGTGATGTATTTCCTATGTGACTGGGCAAGTTCATAACCTTCAAAAGTCTCAGTGTCCTCACCTGTAGCTTGGACTAAATGTTCTCTGGGGTCCTCTCAAGCCCTAGATCTATGAGCTTCTGTGTGACAAAGAATGGGTAAATTAGAGAGAAAACATAGGGAAGAATTTGAAATATGACAGGTCACATTTGTAGCTAAGGCTTCATATTTCTGGGATTCACAAAAGTAAGTGGCAAGATTTATTTGAGTATGAGATTTGAAAGGAGTATCTCCTTAGTACCTGCTCATCTCTACTATGGAAGCAAGTAAAAAGGAAAATGCTTAAATTCAGGAAGAAAGAAGGAGAAGCATGTAAATTACATAATCAATTCCCCAAATATGAGAATGAATTATTTTCTTGTCATTGTTGGTTTCTAGCTGAAATCAATAGGTACTTTCAGTTGTAATACCAAGAGCAAATAAAATCTAATAGTTGTTTTCAGTTAGATTATCACCCCTAGTTCCTATTTTATTTCTGGTGGTTTTATTTATATCTACATGTCTTTAGAGAAACCTATAAGTAAGTTGGAAACTCTGTTGATATTTATTTTTCAGGAGAGTTATTCAAAGTTCGGCCACCTTGGATGAGTGGAACATGTTGCTCTACAGTGTTAAAATCCAGATACCAGCCACAACTCCCACAGGTTATAAAGGATCGTATAGGATTGAGTACAGCTTTGGAGAAACAGCTTGTTTTAGCATCTTTAGAAGCCTTACCTAAAAAGTAAGCAAATCTCCATTTTCTATAGGTTAGAGCTCATTTCCCACAACTCAGTATCTAATTTTCAAACTATTCAGTTAACATGTGGTAAGTACTTCCTTAAAATGATTCAATTCATATTTTGTTTTCAGCTACAACTCTAATAACGTACTTTCATGTGATTTTAGATTTTTATTTTTAAACATCATTCTAGCTTGTGTTGTGATTTTATAGGTAGTATTTGGTGATAATTTAGTATCAGTTCTTTGATGTTTAGACAATCTTATAGGATTATCATTGAGTTAACTGTTGTTATCCTAAACATAAGATCTTTATCTAGTGACCAGTGAATAAACATGCTGCTGAAGGGACTGACCCATGTCAACATTGACATTCATGCTATAAACGAAACCAGTAGATAAAGGAAAGTTCCAGCTTAATAGAAGGATGTCTCACAGTCTCTCAGTGGAAAAGCAAATAAATAATTTGGCAGGATTGGTTTTATCCTTCATGCAAAGGCAACAAGAAACACAATTTCACAGAACATTTGCTCATCTCTTATGGCAGTGCTTATGGTAAGCATTTGTAAAAAAAATCACTATGAAAATAATTGCGACTTATGCATTACAGAAGAGGAGAAGGTAAAGAAATTCTATTAAAAGTTTAAGATTCTCTGAATTAAATCAGCA
This sequence comes from Potorous gilbertii, assembly GCA_028658325.1. Lineage (NCBI taxonomy): Eukaryota > Metazoa > Chordata > Mammalia > Diprotodontia > Potoroidae > Potorous > Potorous gilbertii. The sequence continues at coordinate 122,644 of JAQQSK010002843.1, read as the reverse complement.
TTTTAATACTCAGGGAATAGATGGACATAAGGGAAGATGGTGAAAAATATTACAATATATGGCTCACAATAAAGAAATTAAAGAGGTCAAAGGCTGGTAGACCATACAAATACCTATGCCCTCATGTCATGAATATTTTGTTTAAGAAGAGGATTGGGAATTAGTAGACTTGGCAAAAATTGAATAACATCAAAAAGTGAAATCAATTCTACCTTAACGGATAGGAAATGACTTATTAGCAATGTGAGAGCCATTTCTAAATCAACTACATAGTCAGAATATAAGATTGTTAATACCCCCATCAGAATCAATACCGAAGTAGAATAAAAATGAAGCAATATGACTTGCAGTTAATAATTCCACCTTTAACTATTTAAACAAGCTAATGGTAGCAAAAATAGGAAATGGGAAAAAATACTAGAAATCAACACAAACTATTATCAGTTCTTAAGGAATATTAAACTGTGTAAATCAGTAGCCACAATGAAGAAAAGAAAAAAGAAAAAAGTCTAGAAATTGCTCTGCGACCACAAACGATCTTTTGCTAAAGAGACAGGACAGACTAAGGCAATTTATATTAATAGCCCCTTTCTTGGATCGACAGAATATTTATGAGAACATGGTGCCCACACTACCGTCATATTATCCATCCATTCATCCATACACACAGACACACACACACAAACACATACATTTTAAAGTTAATCTGTATTATTAACACTTTCCTAAGTCTAGACAATCAACAAAGCAAAAAATCAAACCCGGATTTGTAACAGTTACTAAATTTCTATGCTATAAATGCTAATAATGAAAATTTAACAATGAACTTTTGTTCAGCCCTGATGCTAACGCAGTCAAGAAAACAGTGCAATTGCTTTGTGGGATGCTGCTAACAACCCTAAAGAGAGCATCTCTTCCCCTCTAAAAGTACAAATAACTGACCTTTATACCGTGGCACATGACAAAGTATTTTGGGAAGGAGAGAGAGCAGACTTTGTGTTGGAATAATACAGCTCTGGGAGGTTTAAGCTTCTGGGTGACTTTCCCTGCAATTTTGCTCTTTTATGCATGTCCTTGGGCAAAATCACTTGCTTTGTATTATACTGCAACCACTGGAGGTCTTAGGTACAACTTGCATCAAAGGCCTGGGTAGAGATATTTACAATATTATAAGGTTAATGGAAGCTATATCCTTCCATGTTCTCTCTGATGTGATTGTGTCAGAAATAACTGTTTCTCTCTCTCTCTCTCTCTCTCTCTTTCTCTCAATGTGTGTGTGTGTGTGTGTGTGTGTGTGTGTGTGTGTGTGTGTGTGAGAGAGAGAGAGAGAGAGAGAGAGAGAGAGAGAGAGAGAGAGAGAGAAGTGGTTTAAAGGAAGTGCCATAGAGAGGACATCACTAGATAGTCCTGAAGCCTCATATAACTTCTCTGCCTGGGACTGTGTTGTTGTTTCTTATATAATAACATGACAGTCATCTCCTGCTACACTAATGTCACTGTAGAGCCAGCTGGATTTAGAAATATTCCTACAAGGCATTCCAAACACAGCCATCATCTTTATCATCATTATCAAATTTACTTAACTTTTTATGAATTAATAACTCATATTTATGATAAAATTAAGATTTTAAAATATTATAAACACGGATAAATTTTATATTTATAATATATTTATAATCTCAAATGATCATATTTGTTGTGATCCTCATAATGACCCATGAGATAAGTACTAGAGGTGTTATATCCATTTTACAGATAAGGAAACTGAAACTCAGAGAGATTGAATAACTTGCCTGTAGTTCCCCAGCTGGAAAGGCACAGAGGCAGGATTTGAAGCAGGTGTCTTGCTGATTCAGGTCCAGCACTGATTCTAGCATGATGTTCTCAGCAGTACACTTTTCTAAAATTCCTGGACCCTCTTCCCCAACTATGTACTGATAAAAATTCAACTAGGCCATGCATTGCTGGTACAGTTTATTATATGACATTGTATGATCCAAAAAAAAAAGTGACACAAGGCTAAGATTCTTATGGTCAGAGAATAGCACTAGAGATAATAGAATCCAGTATCTTAAGTACTTGTGAATCAATTAATATTCATTTACATACTTATTCATATTTACAAAGTAGGCAAAAGAATTTTGTAGTGGAAAGAGAACTGGGTCTAGAATCAGAGAACCTGGGTTTCAGTCCCAGCACTGATAACTGTATGATTTTGAGCAAGCCACTTAACTTTTTTGAGACTCAGTATTCCCATCTTTATAACAAGAATGATATTATTTATATTATCTAACCTCACAAAGTGGTTTTGGTGAAAGAGTTTTGTGATCCTTAAAGTGCTATGACATCAGTCATTCTTGTTGCGAGTGTCTATACACAGCCCACTCTTTTTAAACACTTAAAACTTCAAATAACAGTGAGATTTGGATTTTTTTCCCCTGTTATTAGGAAATAGATAAAACATGCACCCACCAATATTGAAATTTTGAAACTTTGTAACCCAAAAGATAGACTACATTTTGAAGATTTGTGAAAAGCGTATGTATTTTAATGAAGCTATCAGAAGAAGACAATATAACATAGATGATATGTAACCAAGAGTGCTGGAAGAAACAAGAAAACTGTTTTCCATCACAGAACATAGGGTGACCAAAAAGAATTGAAAAGTTGAAAAGGTCACTGCTATTAATACTCTAGGTAGAATTTTTGTTCCATAATTAGTGCCTCCCTTAGGCTACACTTTAGTGTCCATGATCTTTCCTCTCTGCTTGCTTAACCAGGAAGGTGGTAATAAAACAGGAAGATTTAGCTCCTGTTAGACTCAGGAAGGGGATTTGCAGAACCACCAAGGGAAAACAAAGACACGATTACGTGTTGAGATAGCATTTTTTTTTGTATAAATTAAGATTAAACTTTTAATTTATGGTGTCATGTAGAGAATATAAGATCCCACTGTGTTTATTGTTTGGGGATTACAAAAGTAAGAATTTTATTTGATGTAACAGAATATTACCTTCCAAATACCTCCCATTCATATATCAAGATTATTCAGGATTCCTTGGAAGATAGTACAGAGGAAAAACCTGTTTAATGATTCTGACAAAATTCAGATGAGACATTAAACAGATGTGTTCACTATTGTGATGGAGGAGATCCAGAGCACCGTACAAGTAGAGAAATTTCTGGTGGATGATGAAATCCTTCAGATGTTCCTATTTGTGGATGACATTATGTTGATTGTATCAAGTCCCCAAAACATTGAAGAGTATCCTGGATGAAGTCAGTAATCATTCAAAGGGGTTTGACCTGTGTTACACAGCAAAGGCCAAGTGAGTGAAGATTGCCTATTGTCTGGATTTCAACATGCCTTTAGATACAGGTTACCCAATATTATGTATACCTGGGATAGATAGAACAACTGGACAATAAGTTGAGGTCAAAGTTGAAAAGAAGGAGAGTGGATGGATTCCTTTAGGGAAATTGCACCCTTTTACTGACTCCAAGCTTCTCATTGATACTGAAGGTTGATTTTTAAAAATAGTAACATTCTACTTGTCTTTCCATATAGCACCAAGACATGGAACATGCCTGCTTCTAAAGATGAAGCAATATGATATAATGAATTAGATACTGAACTTGAACTCAGAAAGACTTGGGTTTAAATACCACTCAGATACTTACTAGTTGTGTGGCTCTGGGCAAATCTCTTAACTTCTTTTAGCCTCAGTTTCCTCAATTGTAAACTGAGGCAGTTGGACTCTATAATCCCTAGGGTCCCTTCCAGTTCTAAAGCTTTGATCCTATGATTTTATGAATAAAGAAGAGTATTCCACAGAGGACAATAGGAAGGTGCTTTGTGAGTGCCAGCATGCTATAATAGATGACCAAAGAAGAACAGGGCAAAAGGATGACATTGAGAAAGTCTATGATATGAAGAGAAGGTGGGATAATTATATAAAAACACATAATAGCTTGTGAATAGCCAGTGTGCTCCACTGGTGTCTTCACAATATCACAAAAAAGTGAGAAGTGTTACCAGTGTGTTGGATGAACCATCTATGGTGAATTTTGGGGAGAACATAGATAAGAGTCAGATAGGATGGGCAGATTTGGATTGGTAACAATCTGCATCAATGGAATGAACTCTCAAATTGATGAGATCAACAGATCTAGTGGAATATTTATGATAGTCAGGATGCATTTTGATTCCTCTCTATTTTTCATAATCCATGTAGAAGAAATTGCAACTTAATGTATTCCTTTTTCCCCCCCATTTGTTCTCTTATAGAAAGAATGTGTCTGGAAGTCATTCTTATCCTCTGTTATCAAATAAGCATTACCACAGAAGTAATCAGAAGTACAGCAGCTTTTCACATTCAGTTCACACTTCTCTAGTGTTGATATCATCTCGGATTCCCGCATATGAGGTATTAATTTTGTCATAAGGCCAGTACTTTTCTATATCTTCTGTCTTGCTCTGGAATAAAGTAACAATGGCAATCCTCAATGCTTCATCTTCTACACTTATAAAAAGAAAATAGTTTGATCTAATTAGGATTGCATGGTACAATGAACAAGCAATGTCTCTGGAGTCGAAAATCAAGTTTTAAATTCTGCTTCTGATATTAACTGCCTTTGTGACCTTGGCCCTCCCTCACACTCCCTCACACTCAAGTTTTCCCATCTGTAAAATAAAGGAGTTAGAATAGATAGCTTCTGAAGGCTTCTAATACTAGGGCTATGATCTTATGTTCAAATTTATCTATGCCACATTAAAAATAAAAAGCAATACAATTCAGAATGCTCCCCAAATTTCTCTAAGACTAAAATAATAACCTGAGACCAGCCTCCCCAAAGAATGTTTGAAACTCAATTCTGTATCATTACTTAAGCACAAAAATCAGTTTGAGGTGTGCTTTTTGAGGCAGAACTTATATGTGTTTTCTGAGACCCAGCCTAGCTTAGAAACTCAGAATTAAAATGAGATCTCAAGTGTCATCTAGACCAGAGAGGATCATACTGCCCACTGCCCAGAGCCAGATTCAAATGTAGTTAGTAAATGTTTAACAAAATACACAAAACTTCAGTAAAACATAGATTTTAGTTAATTTTTGGTTTTCTAAGCCACCATGTAGCCTGTTGGAATCCTTATCTATTTGAGTTTGACACTGACTAGACCAGTCTATACTAATTTCAGAACTAAGGGTAGAGAAAAATCAATGATAAATATCTTAGGTGATGAATATATTAGCCACAAGTCATGAAAGTACCTGCTAAGGCATGGAAAACTTTGCTGTCTACATTAGTGAAAGGAGACCTTATGAATGAAATCACACAGATTCTCAAAGTACTGAAATGTTCTTTTGATCTTATTGTAAAAGATTTTATCTAAAACCATTTAAAATTTTTCACTTAGATATCAATAATTTAAAAAAATAAACAATTTTGGGAATTTTCATAATAAAAATAGACTTTTCTATACAGGCAAAAAATATTTTTCATTGAGTTATTCAAGGAATTTTTAATATATGATTCAAATTTTTAAAAAATTATTTTTTATATGAAAATAAATACATATGTTTACAAATATGTATATACATATATATGTGGAAAGAGTACACACCATTCTTTATTGATATATAAACAATTGTTGTTCAGCCATTTTCAATTGTTTTTCATTCTTTGTGACTCCATTTTGGGATTTTCTCAGTAAAGATACTAGAATGGTTTGCCATTTTCCTTCTCCAGCTCATTTTTCAGATGAGGAACTAAGGCAAACAGGGTTAAGTGACCTGCTTGGCGCCACACAGCTAGTGACTATCTGAGGTCAGATTTGAACTCATTAAGATGAGTCTTACTGATTCCAAGCTCAGTGTTGTATCATCTGTGCCATCTAGTTGCCCATATATACAACAGGATGGAGTTTAATTAGGTAGCTCAGTTAATTAGAAGTCTATGAAAAGAATAAAATAACAAGCATTTAAGTACCTACTACATGCCAGGCAATGTGTTAGGTGCTAGGAAATACCACAAAAACAAAATAGTCTCAGACCTCAAGGAGCTTACATTCTATCAGAGAAGCTAACATGTATATGTGTGTGTGTGTGTGTGTGTGTGTGTGAACAAAATAAGTTGTTTGTTTATTTTGCTGGAAGAGGGAGTGCCCTGGAGATTGGGGACATTAGGAAAGGTTTCATGTGGAAGGCATTGCTTGATCACAGTTTTGAAGGAAACAAGGGATCCTAAGAGTTGAAGATGATGAGGGAGTGCATTGTACTCATGGGAACAACCATGAGTTGTTGGCAAAGACCAAGTTTGTAGGTTTCCTTTTTGGAGTCAATTAATTTTTCCCTATTCTATGGTTCCAGATTTTGCCTGGTTAGCTACCTTCTTGGATACAAGGTGATAGGAAAGGATAGATCTGTATAAAAACATGCAGCTACTAAGATGGAAGTTTGTGGATTAATATTAAGAAGTGATGGAGGAAGAGGCTTCCATGGGATATACCTCCCCCCTTCAGAGGTCTTATAACAAAAAAAAAATCACTCCAAAAAAATAAACGTTTTTTTAAATATTAATTATATTTTGTTTATTAATAACTTGTCAATAAGTGAACTTCATTTTCTGAAACTCAGATTTTTCCTCTAGATGGTTGTGGACAGTGTTAAGACTGATGTCATTCCTCTGGTGTATGAATATAGCGGCTTGACTTTGGAAAGTCTACTTCTGCTTGTAGAAAAAGTTCTTGATGGTCGGAACGTACAGAGTATTGGGATATTTAGTGATGGAGATTCCAGAGAAATCAATTTACTACAAGGTAATTTCAAAGAAAGTAGAAGCTTTTTATCTACTATGATCTAATATGTCCATTTTCTGATCATCTCTATAGTAATGTTAAGAGTTAAGATCAATTTTGTCAAGGAAAAATATTTGAATTAAGTTTTTAAATGGAGGCATTTCTGATATCAATAAAAAATGAGATCTCTATTAACTGACATTGAAATTAATCCAGTTAGAAAGTGAAGAAAGAAGGGAATAAGTATTTCTATAGCATCTGCTATGTGCCAGGTACTATGTTAAGCACTTCCCCCTACAAATATTATCTCTGATCCATACAACAACCCTTCAAGGTAGGTGTTGTTAATATCCCCATTTCAACTGAGGCAGACAGAGGTCAAGTGAGTTTCCAAGGGTAATGTAGCTAATAATTGCCTGCGGCTGGATTTGAATTCAGATCTTCCTGACTCCAGGCCCAGTGCAATATCTACTGAACCATCTAGGTGCATCAATTGGAATAAAAACATTGGTTCATTCATCTTGGACCAACAGCCGAAAGACTTAGTTGAAACCTACTTGATTGAAATTTTTTGTAAGGGGCTGGGGAAATTTCTTCAGAAATCACTATAATTACTTTGTTAGCAGGAAAGAATGCTTTAGAATTAAAGCTGCTTTTCAAAATGTTTCTATATTATAATTTGCACTGGACTTTGCTTATACCTCTGTATGTATACTTGGAGTGTTTCACATGAACCCCTTCAATATCATCCCTCATATGAAGCATGAATCATCTTCTCTGTCTCTAGGATGGCTTGCTCACTCTAAACTGCCCTCACATTGGCAGGTTAGGTTCCTAGAGAAGGACCACCATCACAGGTACATTCAAAATCTCTCAGGCCTTAGGGGTAACCTTGTTGTGGGAGAATAAACTCTCCCTACTCAGTATTTTAGCAGTTAAACCCCCACCAATATAATTCCATTTACACAAACTGGTTATTAAAAGTGATGACACATTTAAAAAATAACTGCTTACTTAGCAATAAGACAAAAGAACTAATAATCACATCACAGATACTTATTTAATAAAACAAGTGAAAAAATAACTGTATCACAACCCATATGTAAACCTGGATCATACTCTGCAATCAGTACCTGTGTGAAAGAATAAGCAAACACAGAAACCTGGAAAGGAAGCACATGAGGGAAGGAAACCCTCGTTCTTAGGGTTACTTACAACTTAGACTACAGGTTTTGAGGTCATTGACCCATTTGGGAATATTTGCACCAACACGAACCACTCTCCTTCTGACTCTCACTGCTCTTTAGCTGGGCATATCTTCTTTATATTCGTTATGAAAAGGGTGCTGAGAAAGCGTTTAATTTAGTTTTTTAAAGCCAGAGATCTCCATACGATCTGGCGGCCTCTCTCTGAGCAATTCAGATAATCTGGGCTAGCTCTTCATTTATGAAGATTCTGAATTGTCCTTTTACCTTGTAGTAAACAGAACTCATAATAATAGAACAATTCAGGTTGACTTTTTGAAGCCCAGCCAGCTTTTTCCTCACTAGATTGCTGAATTGTTCCATTAGATCTCAGCATCTCTTCTTATTCAGCAAAATAGTTGCAAATCCTCCTTCCTCTTTCTGGTTTTCTTTCTTAAACTAGAGAGAGCAGCAGAGAGTAACAGACACTTGTGCGACGATTTATGTCTCTCAAACTGTAAGTAGAGCTAAAGAGCAATAGTTGAAATTGAAGCTCTCTTCCAGTGAGTTTGAACCTTTATTCAGTCAATCAGAGGTAATGGCTGAAGCTTTCTTATTAGCTGATTACTCCTGCTGCCTATTCCTTCACACAGCTCAAACAGAGTTGACTCCTCTCTTATCCTTTCTGGATCACTCTATTTAAGCTTCTTTAACCTCTTCACTTACTTTTAACACACATCACAGGCTTAAATCAGAGCCTCCTGATTCTCAGAGATTCACTTTTCACTTATAAGATTAAAAATTTGCCAAATATCCACTGTGAAATCAGCAATACTTATTTGATCATTTCAGTCTCCAAACAATTAAATGATTTTTCATTTTGTGAGTTTTGTCCTCTTAAATCTTAAAACCATTAAATGGAAATAAACCAAAGGAACACAATGCCCAGCAACTCTAGCCATTCCATAGTTTTCAAAGATCTTCATTTTAACAGTTGGTGTTTTCAATTATGTTTCTTTATAATTAAATTTTAGCAGCTTTTACCAAATAAAATCTCCTCCACCTTTTCTAGTCATCAAACTGTTTATATTCAAAAGAGGACATCATTCTACAACCATCATTAGGTGATTTGAGCCTTCACGTTTACACCATGGTTCACTTTTTAATCTTTTACAACTAAAGTGTTCACCATCTATCCGAAAGCTGTTTCTTTACTCATAGATGTTAGCAATTTGTATTAGAACTTATTTTCCTACTCCTTTTATGTACCATATTGTTCATGTATCACATCATGCTTCATATCATTTGCCAATTAATTTAAATATTTTCTTTTTAAAAAATTAATATGAATTTAAACACTAAAAAAGAACATTTCAGTATTTACAATAGAACATAAAACAGGAGAAACCATCAATCTCTGCTTCATCCCACTTGATGTTTTCTAAAGTACATAATAAATTCTGTATATGATTTTCAAATTTGCCCTCCTTCTCTGTGTTTCCTTTTGATTTTCTTTTTATTCTCTTCTGTGCATTTTTTTTAAAAAATGTTACAATGGCCCTCTTTTTTTGCAACATAATTGCTAATTCCCCAACCAGAATCCTTACCCCCAATAGAAAATAGAGAGAAAGAAAGAAAACAAACCCTTTTTAGCAAATGGACATAGGGAACTGATTACTACAGACATCATTTAACTCCATAAAGAAGTGGGTAATATGTTTCCTCATAAGTCTTCTGGAAATACTGTTGGTCATAACTTTAATTAATCCTTAAGCCATTCAAAGTTATTTTTCTTTGCAATATTTGTATATATATTTGTACAAAGGCACAAATTGTTTTCCTGATTCTGCTTTCTTTACTTTGCATCAGTTCATACTACCTACGATTTTCTGAAATTGTCTTTTTCATAATTTCCTATGGCACAAAAATATTCCATTACATGCATATACCACAGAGCTCTTGGATAGCTAGGCTGTCTCATTCTTAGTTCTGGGACATTATGCTGATTGGCGCCACAGTGGGTTCTGTTCAGTGCCTACTGCTCTTCCCTGGGACCTGTGACTGCTATTAAAGAGTGAAAAATTCAGATTCTTTTACTTAAACATTCTTATTCTTTTACAGTAGTCAAGCAACATACCTTGTTCTTATTTTCTTATTGGAATAGGTTTCTCCTTTGAATGTGATTTAATGCAATTAGAACTTATAGCTCTCAGAAAGAGAGGAAAAAAGTTCTTCTTGTTTGATTCATCTTTATAAAGTCCCGAGGGTTTTATTTTTGTCTTGAATTCTTTACTTCTCTTTGAGTTATCTTTATTGACACATATATTTGCCTGGAACTTGACTCTAGACTTCTGAAGCCTCATGAAAGAGGAAGGACAGTTCAGTGTACTCCTTCCTAATTCCCCTGTGCTTCTTGGTTGCACCAGCACACTCCCATTCTCTCAAGCTTGGAATCTTAGAGTCAGCTTTGATTCTTCCTTCTCCTTCACCTTCTCTTTCACCTCTAACTCTAATCTACTCAGTCAATAATTCTTGAAATTTCTCCCTCTGTAGTATCCCTGAAATAGAGAGGAAAGGAGAGGAGAGGAACTGCCACTCACTCACAGCTTATGTTTGTCCTTCGTTCTCAAAGAGGACAACGACATCAAGATATTGACATGACTTGCAGTTGGCTTTGATTTGAGTGAGGGAGACCTATGCAAGGTCACCAGCCTCATTTCCTCCTCCAGAGCCATCTGTGTCCGGTGACCTGATATTCATCAGGATGACTGGATATGGCCCAGTGCAATGCTTCACACATAATAGGTTTTCAATAAATAATTATTTAATCCGTAGTTATAGCCCTCTGAACCCTGAGTATATAGTGTTTCACAGGGTAATGAGAGATGAGTCCAAAGAAAGCAAGAGACATAATTTGCAACAGCATTTTTGGTCGTACTATGGTGGCCCAGTTATGTAATAATGTGTACCACAGTTAAAATGCAAAATATCCCTCAGTCCCAAGAGGGCAAAATAGTCCCCTTCTGCCTTGGTAGTGAGATTTTCAGAATAGTGGAGAAAGAAACAGAAAGTACTAAAAAGCATGGGTTTTAGACCCTCTATAAATTTTAACATAGATATTGGATTTTAAATGGGAGATACCTGTCCAATGACCAAGGAATGAAAGTTTGGAGGAAATAAATTATATCAGTCTTGGCATTTTCACTTTAAATAAAACCAGAAAAATGAAGTTGTGACCAAGAGGAAGGGATTATATAGAGATTCTTGAAGGGAGTAAATAGAAAGTTTGTTTTATTGGGAGCTCAAAGGCAACAGGAAACCTCATTTCATAGGACATTGGTTGTATTGTACTACCGTATTCGTGGTATTTGTAAAAAGGCCACCATGAAAATAATTTCAATTTATGCACCAGCATCTGCTACATAAGATGCAAAGGCAGAGAAACTCCACAAAGAACTCAGTAAGATCCTCCAAATTAAATCAATTATACTTTGATATGCCTATGTATCATGAATATGTTCTTCAAAGGAAATAAATATATTCTTCAAGAAAAGAATGAGTAGGTACCCGAAATGATAAGAATCAGCTGAATCAGCTCTTTGTAGGGGGTCTGACTACTAATATCTTAAAACAAAGATCAAAAGTAATATAAATATAGAATGAATAAAAATGAAATAAAGAATGGAAAAATGGGGAAAAAAAGTAGTATACAATAGAAACTAATCCTGATCTATTCAAACAAGTTATTGATTGTGGAACATGGGATGTGAATAGAAGAAAAATTATATAGAAACATATTATATAAATTTTATAGAAAATTTAACTGACAAATCAAAGTCAATCAAAGAGTGATAAAGTATTTCAAAGCTGTGTTTCTATACAATGTAATCATTGTACAAATTGTGTTCCTAGCTCTGCCCACCTTGCTCTTTACCTGTTCATAGAGGCCTCCACAGTTTGGCTTGTAACTGTCCATTTCATTTTTTAAATGACTCAATAATATTCAATCATATTTTTGTACTACAATTTATTTTGCCATTCCTCAGTAGTCCCTTAGTTTCCAATTTTTAGCTATTATGAAAAAAGCTGCTATAAATAGTTTTATACTTATATACCCTTTTCTTCTTTCTTTGATCTCTTTGGGGGTATAGTTTTAATAATGGTATAACTTAATCAAAGGGTATTTATAATTTAGTAACTTTGGGAGTGTATTTCCACACTGCTTTCCAGAATAGCTGGGCCAATTCACAGTTCTATCAGCAGAGCTCATCAGTGTACCTCTTTTCCCAAAGACCCCTCTGATATCTGTCATTTTTTTTCTTTTATTATGTTTTTCTGTCTAAGGAGTGTGAATTGCTTTAATGTGCATATCTCTAATTATTTAGTGAGTTAGAGGATTTTTTTCATATGGTTGTTAAGAGCTTAGATTTTCCCCCCTTTGAATACTGTTTATTATATATCCTTTCACCATTTATCTATTGGAGAATGGCTCTTAGTTTTATAAATTTGCATCAACTCCTTGTATTTCTTGGTTATGAGACCTTTATCAGAGAAACTTTCTGCAGATTTTTTTCCCCTGTTACCCATTTCCCTTCTAATTTTAGTAATTTAACAGATGAGGAAATTGAAGCCAAGGAGGGTTAAATGAGTTGCCCAAGAGCACAGGTGGTAGACATCAAGAGCAAGACTTCAACCTAGGTCTTTTTATTAGTAGGCACCCCAACATGTGCAGGGGAACCTATTATCACAGGTTCTAAAATCTTCATTTATAAAAGGAAAGGCAACTTTAATTAGTTCAAACAAATGCTTCCAGACACACCTTTTTATCTTTATCAAAATCAACCAACCGGGCTTTACTGACTGAATCACAGCAATATTGCTGTGTAGTTTACATACATCCCTGGTTCAAGAGAGCTTTTACATCTGAGCAGTCACGGGTCTGAACATACACCCACTCAGAGTCTTGATGTGGTAGTCACAAGATCCTTCTCATAAGTGAACCCCCCCCAAAGTGAAATACTAACCTCCCAGTATATATAATGAAGATTTGCCTTCTGATTGCATCAGAGTCAGCAGACAAAACCCACATGACTCAGCACAGCTGTGAACCATGAGGGATCAAAGGGGATTGAACCCTCAGGTGCTCACGATCTAACTTGAGCCTGGAAAACAACTGCAAACAAGCAAATCCCACTCCGCTTGCAGTCACAGTCCTCTGACTTCAGGGCCAGGACCCCTTACATTGTATTATACTCCCTCCCAAAGGTCACAATGGCATAGAATATAAACTCATTTGTAAAATCTTACGGAGAAGGGTTGTAGAAGATTGTGAGCAATGTTTTCTCATAACTAAAGGAGAAACAGCGGAAGATATAGACAATTTTTAAAAAACTTGATTGGAGATCCAAGAAGGGTTGAAGAATTGATTCAATCCTCTACCATGTTGGTTTAATGAAGTCATTATTCTTTATAACGTAAAGCTATAGGGGAGAAAGCCTTCCAAATACATACACAGAATCTCAGCACCGTGAGGAAAAGCTCCTCCTTGAGTCAGAGCTAGGCTGAAATTTAATAGCCTTTGGACATGACGAAATTCAAATGAAAGTATGCAGTCATCTGGGGAAGGGTGGCACAAAGTTGGGAGACCGATAAAGGTATAGTGAGAAGACACAATGACCAGGTCGTGATTAGAACATTCAGAGAATAAGTATTACAAGCATGTGCTTTCCATTGCTCTACCTAAAGATAGCAAAGCTTCTCATGGGAAAGACAACCTTTCCTACTCATAATTTCTTCAGTTAGCAAAATCTTCTCATACCTAGTCTACCCATAGACCTTTGAAGTAGTGACAGACTCTCTAGAAGCCTAAGATAAGATGATTTCTGATTCCTAACCAGTCATCCCAAGGTCATTTAAATATGAAACGGAGAGGAAGGCAAAAAATTAAAAACAACCATAAAGATTAGCGAAGATTTTTATGAAAAATAAAACTTTTTAAAACATGAATGACAATTGTTATTAAACTAGAATTTTAACATCACATTCCCCAAAGTGCTTATAAAAGAGATATAAATGTCACCAAAGGGAACAAAGTTGGGGAAAGTTGCTGGATTATCACAAGTATATATACATGTGCAGGACACCATAATTATGAGGGCAACAGAAAAGGTATCTGAAGGAGGGGAAGATACCAAAGGCATGGGAAAATATCTCGTTCCTTATTAAGTAAAAAATGTAAACCATCAAACATTCTGACATATATCTACTTTTCCATCTATACAAAATGTTTATGAGAATCATCTCTAAATATATCAAGGGCATGCTTGATTACAGTACAGAATGGAAGACAGGCAGACTCTCTCAAGGGATATTCCACAGTAAACCCTACCTTTACTATCATATAATTGAATGAAAGATTTAGAGAAGACAAGATTCCACTGTACTTATTTTGGGTTAATTATTTTTAAAAATGCATTTGGTGGAGTAAAATGCTGCCTTAAAGATACTGTTCTAACAAGATGTCTTCCCTTAATATATCAAAATTACGTGAAGTTCTTTGAAAGATATAATAATAGAATAACCCTGTTTGCCCTCTAATCATCAATATCAGTTGAGGCATAAGACCATAAATACCAAACGTATTTTCCACTGCCTTGGAGGAGAGCCTGCCCAGAGTCCATGATGAAGGATTCCTATTGACAAGATTCTGGTTGTATCAAAGTTTGGAACATTATAGAACTTCCTGGAAGAGCTTGACAACAAATCAAAAGAGTTTGGCCTGGTCTTCCCTATAATAAAAATGAAGACAACGTCTGTTGTCCAGATTATGACTTATAGTTAGGCAACCTATAGAATAATACTATGTATCAGTATGTATTATACATATAGAACTATATATACATTAGTATATATAAAATCTTGAACAGACCGTACAAGTTCACAGTAAATTGGGCAAAGAATTAAACAAGAGGAAGAAAACTTAGATTGCTTCCAGAAAATTCAAAGCTTTCACCTTCTAGAAAATAAATGCCAGTTTTAATGCTAAGATTCTACTGGTAGTGTATGATTGTGAGTTATGGGACAGTACAGTTGCTGAAAGGTTAAAAATGAGTATAATATGGAGGGCAATGAAAAAACACATGGTGAGAAAGAATAGGCATCTTGGACATCTAATCAAAGGAGCTTTAAACTAAAAAGGATGGGAAAAAGAAGTCACCGCCTGTGTGTATGTCCTCAAAGTTAGACATCATAGGGAGTGACCTCAAAGAAGGAAAACCAGTGACTGAAACATTAAGATTTTCGCAGAAGTCAAAACTCAAGGAAAGAATCAGCAGTAAAATCTGTGGTCTCCACTATCTATACACAAATACCTAAAGTTTAGGCAACAAACAAGCGGAACTAGAGGTCTTAATACAAGGGACAAATTTAACTTCATAGGTGTCATTAAGATTTAGTGGGATAAAGCCAAGGATGTGCTGACAAATTTTTAACAACCAGCTTTCTAAGGAGAAAAATGAATTATATCTGCGTTATTAACTTTCCTCCATCACTTAAGTCTAAACAATCAATGAAATAATAAATCAAATCTTTATTTGTATCTAATATTTACTGATCTGAACTATAAATGCTTGCATTGAAAATTTAACATTTGTCTCTCACAAGTCAAGTCTATATATGTCTGCATCTGTCCATCTGTCAGTGTTTTTTTTCCTTCACCCCTCCCAAAATCAAAGCAGTTAATAATTTCTTGACTTATCTTAATGATAATTTCACTAAGGAGGAATGATTATGGTATACAAGTAGTTGAAGAACTTTCATGCAAAGGAATGGCTACATTTGTTCTGTTTGACTTCAGCGGTCAGAACCAGAGGAATGAGTTGAAGTCACAAAGAGTTCAATTTCGTCTTGTAATTAGGAAAAACTTACCAACAATTATAACTATTCAAAAATTGAATGGTTTGCCTTAAGAGATGGTAGATTCCCCCTCCTTGAAGGTAAGTCTTTAGGTATAGACTAGATGACTGCTTGTCAGATATGTATGTTACAGTGGATATTCCATCATGTATGGGTTAGACTAGATGAGTGCTAATGTCCTTCTCAGCTTATAGATTTTGTGATATAACGAAAGCATAGGGAAACATATATAGGAAACAAATATAGGAAAAACACAAGAGTCACACAGGATAGTCAGGCATGAATGGATGGGAATAACACCACTGGTCCTCATATCCAAGTTGATGAAATCCATGGATATTCACAAAGAATGAGTTAGAAATGCCAGTAAACACTCAGGGCATATTCTCATTGACCTTTCCCTTGATGGCCCATGTTCTATGCTCACATATGATGAGACCATAGATCTGTTTATTTTAATGGCATTATCTTTGTGTCTTATCTTCCTACTAGACTGAAAATTTCGTGTGGGAAAGGATACTAGTATATGTAACCTCTACATATTCCCCTAATCTCTGATCTGTAAAGAGCGGGTGCTTAACAAAGGTCGACTGAATATTTTCTGAGCAAATAAGTGATTGATTTGTTAATATGATATATATATTTTTTAGACACAGGCATTAGCTTGGTGCATTTCCCATAGAGTGAGAGTTGTAAAGTGACTTTCAATGATGTGATGTTTTGTTTTGTTTTTTCTCATGTGACAAAATGTAAAAACAAAGCTCCTGGCTGTGATATTGTACCAAATGTATTTTTTTTTGTATCAGGTTATACAATTGGTGTTGAAAATGTACTGACCCCTGAGGTGCAAGACTTTTGGGAGAAACTTGGAAGCTGTGTGGCTACTCAAGAAGAAGGCGGACATGTTGATATCTTTGTCCCTCTGGCAGCATCAGGTCAGGCTTTGCCAAGTTTTAATTAGAATACAGCAGTCCTAGTCAAATTTATTACAATGATAATTTATGAAGTTAGCACTGCAGAGCCATAATTAGAAATTTCTTTCACTTGGGGCAAAAGTAGGTGACATAAGAAACAGTGGCAGGAGGTGAGAGTACAGTGATAAAGAGAGGATGGTTCAACCATGTGTGATTGTATTGGGAGGAGGTCTTCATTTCTCCCAGCCAGTCAGAATGTGGTATCCTAGAGATTTGTTGAAGAAAAAAAGGATAAAGGAGGCCAGCCTTGAAGAGGGTGTTATGGCAACAAAAGCCTGAGTGTAGCTCTTCCAGCCAGTGGAGGATCATGAGTTGAAGTACCGGTTTGGTAGTGACTGCATGGAAAATACTCCTCCCCCACTACCAATGTTTCCTGGAACTCTGAAACGAGGTCAAATTATTACTTATTGGACATTATCTCTTCCTCCTTACACTGAGTTATCTGAATTGCAAAGAGGGATTAGATCAAGTAGAAAATATTGTTCTCAGTAATGATAGAGAAAAAGCAAAAACTTGTAGGTTACAAAGAAGCTTCATGCATATATGCCTTCCTCTAATCACTAATCACAGTTTCCCCAGAAGAGGTGTGAAGTAGGAGAGGGTGTTGGTAAAAGCCCAAGTGGCATTTTACCTATCCTTTTTCTATGAAGTTTACATAGTCCTTCATGCCCACCCTACAGAGCTCTCACCAGTATTACCATAGAGACTATATCCTAGACTTGGATTCAACCAAAGTGATAGTGACACAAACTCACCATTTGTTGCTCCTGAATGATTATAGCATGTGTGCTTTTAAATTCTTGTCCCTCTAGAACCTATAACTCTCATACAAATTCGAAACTAATTTCAAAAAGAAAAAGTTTCATCCACATAAGATTTTGTTCTAATATTTCTTATTGTTGCATGGAGTCATTAATTTCTGTTTGGTCTCTTCTAATTTTCTTCCAATTACCCAAAAGGTAAGTTTTACCATTTATCTTTTCTACACTGTTTATTCTCCTTCCAATTATTTTCTCTAGAACTTTTATTTTATTTTTTTAAAATTTCTTGCTTCACTTCCTCCAGTTATTCATATACTCCTTATGGAAAATCCATTTTTTTCTTTGAGTCTTTGCTTACAGTTGTGGAGTGTCACTCTTCTTTTAGGTTGAATTTTGGGATAGTACCCCAAACCTAGGGTGTCCATTCTGGATTGAGTACTACTGTTCCTCTTTGCTTCCCAGGTCCACGTTGTGGGATTTCCAACCACCCTAGAGTTTTGTCCTGAGAGCCCTCTGTTCTTGCTGCCTCCAGTTATTGGGTCTTGAAAGCTACAGGTGTCTGATCTCTAACTGGGCAAGGAGGCTTCCATCTTGTTTGCTTGTGCTGGTCCTGGCTTTTCGGGTGGATCCCCTTTCTTATTGCTTTTGAGGTTTTTTGGTTGATTTTTTTATAGAGTTCTGGGGTAGATGAAGTTACTTATGATTAGTTTTTTCATTGGATTTCTTGATCATTAGTTGACCTAGTGCTATTGTTAGGTTTTTGCTGGAGTAAATATATGGAAGCCAGGCAGTTTGCCATCATTCCAGTAGCCATCTTAGCTAGAAGTCCCAAATCTGGCTATTTGAAGATGTGTTTCCAGCGTGGTGGATGACACTGTTTGACTTGGCAGAGGCTATACAGCAAGATGACAATTTGCTCAGGTCTTTTACCTGTCATCACAGGTGGCCCTGTGCTCATTGCCCTGGAATTGCCTGGCTTCTCAAAAGGGGAAAACAGACTTTGTAATTCTTACATTCATTGGCTCTTCATTCCCCACCCTACTTGCTACTAATAGAGTAGCTAAATATAGAAATGATTGTGGGCTTTCCCCAGCGAGGGGGAAAGTAAAAAAAAAAATATATATATATATATATATATATATATATTCAATGGAGACAAATGAAGAAAGTATGGGAACAGGTAATTTACTTCTACACACAAAAGGGAATATAAGCAATAAAGAATCATAGAATGATTAGAGCACAGCACAGTAAATTATCCCTTGGTGGCACAGTAGGTTGGAAGGCTCATATTTAAGCCTTGTTGAGATATAAACATTTTTGCAAGATTGTTAATTAGCCAGTTGACATTTTACCTCCACTGAGCATGATCCAGGCAAACACCAAGTGGGATCATTTTTCCAGGGATCTGATCAATGATGCAAGTCCTTTCCTTGTCGGAAGTCCAAACCTGCCAGTGCTACTTTGTCAAAACTGCCTTGGTAAACTGGTAACTGCCCTGTCCTTGCCTCTTACACCTGGAGGCCTTCCAGGACCTTTTGACATTCAAAAGGTCAGTGATAGAGGAAAGGAGATATAAAAAGAGGAAAAAACAACCAGAGGTCTTTGGTACAAACCTAGCTAATTGAATCCAGTTCATATACTTGAAGACTGGCATCCCAGAAGAATCTGATCTGGCCATTAGGCTGAGGGAGGGAAAAGCTCTCTTTTTCTCCACTCCCTTCCTTCTTGTCTTGTCTTTTCAAAAGTCTCCTCCAAAGAGACTTATGAACTGGAAGTAGCATCTCTTTCTACTATATGTGAAGTACGTCATCAGCTTTTCTAGCACAGCAACCAATGGGAAAGGAAGTGAGGAGGACACTAAATCTACTGATACATAATATATTTTCATATATTCCAAGGGTCAGGGGAAACCTGTTAAATGTAGATTATCATCGATGACCTACAAAGGTAGAATATTTACACTAATTCAGGCTGAATCCACTGAAAGCTACACATCAGCCCTAAAGTAAAGAGTACTTTCTGCCTATTCTTTCTATTCAATTTTTGTTTGTTTTCTTGGGAACCTTTGGGAGAAGACTTTGACTTTATTAGCTGCAGTTAGATGCTTTTTTTCTCACAGAATAATCAGAGGAGAAATAAAAGGGACCTGAGATAACTTTTGTGAATGTGGGTGGAGTTCATCCATGTTTTGCTTGACCAATAGAATTTTATCAGATCTAATTAACTTGTAGAAATAATTTTCTGGACTGATAAAGAGTCTTGTGAATTAAATTGAAAAAAAAAAGATTCAGTCTTCCTGAAAACAAAGAGATAAAAGCTATGAGCCTGACTGAAGGACACTTCAACTAAAAAAAATGAGTGAGAGTCCACCTTCACAGCTGCTAGTTTTGTATAATAACTACAGCCATTTAGAACATCAATTATTAGACATTAATAGAAAGAGTGAACATTAAATGTCTTACACTGTGCCATTGTAATTACCTCAATTTCAAAGACATTCAGTTAAACCCTGGGGAAGGAAACACATTGTGAACTGTGACCACTGATTGCCCTCAATCCAAATGCTTGCTTAGGATTTAAATTGACCTGTTTGGATTTTTCTGATACTAAATCAAACTTAGATTGGGCCATTTTAAATGTCTAATATCTGCTTCTAGTCCGAAACAAAATCTACTTCATTTTTTCCAAAATTTTAAACAAACATATCCTCCTGGGGAAAAAAATGGGGAAAAATATGTTTTGACTTACTAAAGTAGAAGCAGAGAAATGAAGTGTTTGTGTTCAGCTTTGAAGGATAACTCTATGAAAGCTTTTGGCCTCAGCTTGCTAATAGAAGCTGGATTAAGAAAGAGAACTATTCATGGACTTGGCCCATTCTCTGTACTTTCTCAGTAATATTTAATTGTTCCCTGACAGTGGCTGTAAACTAATAGAAGTACTTCTGGCTTTGCAGAGGCAGGCACCAAAGTCCTTTCCCAGCTGTCTCAGTTGACTGGAACCATGTTTAGCTCCCCTACAGGGATAGCTACCGGATCCTACCAACACAGTAAGTATGGATGAGGAACTGATTCCTCACCCACCTCACCCAACTTCCCCTTTGGAAAAACCTCAAATCAGTGCAATCCCAGAGAAAGAACAGATCCGTAAATGGCAACTAGTTACTGCTGGCATAAGTGACTTTAATTTGGCCCTTCATTAAAGGAATACTATCCCCTTTCTATACTGTGTCAAGGTTCATGCAGCCAGAAGACACTCAGAGTCAGGAAGATTCAAGCCCTGCCAGCACAGCTTGTAAAGCCTTACCGAGTTGCCTAGACCACTGAGGAGTTGTGTCTAGTTTATGTTAGAGGCAGGATTTGAACCCAAGGCTATCCATAGTACCATTCTGTCTTTCTCCATTTGGGTTTAACAAAAAGTAAATGGATCTTAAGTTTATTTGATATTGAAATCACAGCTCACTTTAATTCTGTATATCAACCTTATCAAATCACCCCTGGTTAAACCCTGTTTGCAGAGACATTAGTAGAATTCAAGCCATTACTATTAACATTACATGGACACAATGATTTCTACTATGGACAGGATTACTAAACCAGGGCATAAATTTACACCAGTCAGGGTTGGGGTCTTTTTATTTGTTTATAGGCAATGGGGGTTGAATGATTTGCTTAGGGTCACATAGCTAGTAAGCATCTAAAGGTGAATTTGAACTCAGGCCCTCCTGACTCCAGGGCTGCTGTGCTATCTACTATGCTACCTAGCTGCCCCAAGTTTTTGTCTTTTTTTTTTTAGGAAAACATTTTAAAATTTATTTTATGTGTTTTCAATGTTGTACAATCACTTACATATATCTTAAATTTTTTCCCCTCCCTCCCCATTCCCTCCTCGAGAAGGCTTGCCATCTTACGTAAGTTCTACACATAGATTCCTATTAAATACATTTTCACCTTAGTCATGTTGAATAGAAGAATGAAAATGAATGGGAGAAATCATAAAACAAAACAAAATATAACACAAAAGAAAATGGTCTGCTTCATTCTGAGATCCAATTTCATAGTTCTTTTTCTGGATGTGGAAGGCGTTTTTGCCCTAGGGTTTTTAAAAACACACACACACAGACACATGCCTCAGAGAGAACAGAATACAAGCTCATTAAAAGAGGGTCTTATTTTATTTCATAACGTCTATTTCCTGCACCTGGTGCACTGCCATGTCATACCAAATATGATGAAATTTTTGTATGTCAACATCAAGAAATATATGACTGGTCTGATTGATTATCTTAGAGGAAGCCTTTCCAAAACATTCATCATTATCAAGGAATACTACTTCTTGAGGTGTTGGTAGAACTTGGAGTTACGGGGACCTGAGTTCAAATTCTACTTCAGATGTGTCCAGGGCATGTGATTCTGGGTAAATTAGCCTTTCTTAGCTCAGATTTCTTCATCAGTTAAATGAGATAATTACCAGAATTGTTGTGAGACTCAAATGGCATCATATATACAAAGTGCTCTCCAAAATTTAAAGTGCTATATAAATTATCAGCAATGTAAGAAAGCATAAGGTCATGTCTGTACTGGCACTATATAACAGATATGATTCAAAATAAATCAGAGACCAAGTCAGAAAGAAATGTGCCATATTCTTACATTTAATTACAGGCCCAAGAGAATCTGCATCTGGTTGTCCAATTAGCAATGACTAAATCTCCTGATTAGAATATAATTTTTTTAATCCTATTGCTTTATGTCAAAATGTGAAGTATTGTGGTCAGTGGAAAGAGTTTCAATCTCTGGTCTGTAATGAACTCCTTGGATACATTTATCAGCAAAAATACCCACCCCTAAAATCACCCTACCTCCCTCACCTATCCTCACCTTTTGTCTAGGAGCCTGCAAAGCCTTATTTGGCATTTGATGTGAGGACAGTGGTTGCCCTCTCACAGGACTTTCTGCATTTGGAGAGCTGCCATCTATCCCAGAATGGTTAGCTAGGGAGCATCCCTGGTCAAGGATGCTGGAGCAGAATATCATAAGCCCCCTCCCCATTCTCTCTTTCTTTGGATAGCTCCGAGTGTACTGTGGACATGGCAGGCCTAGCTGTTACAGGGGACTGGATTAAAGGACCTTTAAGGCCTCTGAATGTGACCCTGATGAAGAGAATAGATAGGCATGTAGGAAATCTCTGATTTCACTTTGGAACGTCAGCCAGTCAGTCTTTCTATCATTTCACCCTTAATCAAAAATCAGTGTAAACTGTGTTTGGCTCTCCTTTGACAAGAGGTTGAATTGTCCCTTCTGTACTCCATGTCATTGAAAATAAGAGGAGAAAATCATGTCAGTTCTTAGTGATTGGCTGGGACAGAAGCAAGGAACTTTCCCTCCTTCCATTTACTTCTGTGACCACAAGCTCCAGACATGGCACAGCTTCACAGAATTCCTGGAAGAGACCCTGATATCAGCCCGGAAGCAACTGAGGCCTCATTTCGAGGAGCTGCAAAGGAACATCAGTGGCAAGATTCTTGGTAAGGTCTCTCGCCACTTCTGTTGCAGATTTGCTACAGAATGTGTTGTTACATGTCTAGGATGATTTTTTTAAAATAAAAAAGCAAGAAAAATATTTTGGAAATAAATTAGATGAGGTTAGAAGGGTCTTAAGTAAAAATGAATTCTTCTGTCTCCTTAGTGTCTTCTAGTCCTTTATATCTTTTATCTCCCTTACAGCTATCCTCAGGTAGTAGGTGTTGAGCCCTTGTGTGTACCGCTCTGTAATACTGAAGCTAGCATCTGCTCTAAAGTGCAGCAAGACCATGATCCTTCATTCTGTAACTCAGAGGGACAACAGCGGGTAGAGAGTATCCTCTAGGAACAGAGTATTGCTCTATTGTAGGAGCTATATGGAGATTTAAAAAAATAGATAGGGCTCCTGTGTTCAGAGAACATATATTCTAAACACAACAACGTGAGCATGAAAACAACAAATGAACATGAAAAACACAGAACAGGTGAGAACATGTGAAAGTTATAAAACTAAAACAATAGGGTAGAACTATATGAATGTTGTGCTCTATCTTCATAATAGTCATAAACTGCTCATTCATAAATGCTGAGTGATCAAGGTAGGTATCATTTTAATTTATGTATATTCTGATTTCTTACCTTCTCAGGGAGGGAAGAGGGAAGAGAGGGATGGATAGAATTTGAAACCCAAAACTTTAAATAAAATGTTAAAAAATTGGGGAAAAAAGAATTTATGGATGTTAATGGGGAAGGTAGGTTGTAAGCAGTCATATCAGTATATAGAGAAAAAGTTTTAGAGCTTAGTCATCATCTAATCTAACCTCTTCATTTTGAAGATAAGGAAATTGATACGCTCTGAAGTCCTTTTTCAGTTTTGAGATTCTATAATTCGGAAGCCCAGCAGCTAAGGGGTAGTAGCCCTTAGTGCACAGAACCCTGGGCCTGGAGTCAGGAAGACCTGAGTTCAAATGTGACCTCAGACTCGGACTAGCTTGTGTGACCTAGGAAAGTCGTTTAACCGCTGTCTGCCTCAGTTTCCTCAACTGTAAACTCTCCCAGGGTTGTTACAGGGATCAAATGAGAAAATGTAAGGCCCTTAGCACGTGCCTGACACATAGTGGGCACCATATACATGTTTTTATTAACATTATTATTACATCAGTCATTTGAGATCTAACAATGGACCAGTGACAGATCTGAAATCCAACTCTGCTGCTGCAGGTTCAGTTTGCTGTACCTCCCCACCGCCCCCCACTACACACACACACACACACACACACACACACACACACACACACACACACACTTCCATTCACTGTGGAAGGTATGGAAAGCTAAAGGCCTCTGAGGCCTAGAATAAGGAAAGGGCAGTAGATTAACATGGCAGAAAGACAGAAGCCCATCTGAATAATAAAAGCAAATAGAGGCAATATGATGGGGAACCAAGGAGAACAGCTTGAAGGAAGGTGGTCGAGATTTGATGGAAGGGGTAATCGACAACCTCATCGGGTTCCTTAGCAAGGAAATTCTAGGACCAAAGTTACAGTGAAGGAAAACTGCGTGCTTGGAGTGCAGCAAAGTCTCTAGCAAAGTGATTCCTATACTTTTCCTTTTCTGCCCTTCCACATTTTACCTGTTATTGCCTCTTTTGAATGCTGGCTTTATATCTTGGTGAGTTCCCATCTAGCCAAAATTACCAGCTAGTAAACAGATTCCTGAAATTAATTTCCCCTTCTCTTTTACACGTGAGTCAATTGCAATCTGGATGTCATGGACCAAGGATTCTTAAAACGTGATCCGTGAACTTTTATGTTTAATTTTAGTAACATACTTGTTTTCCTTTATATTTTATTATACACTTGAAACATTGTTCTGAGGGTAGGCCTCTCATACACACATCTCATTAAGAACCACTCTAAAGACAAAAATCTTGTTTCTAATTTCATAAATACTGTTCCCATATCCAAGACCCAGATGTAAGTAGGACAAGGGTAAGAATATGAAGAATGATTAAAACCTGAGCCAAGCAGGAACTCGAGCCTCCGGGACTGAAGTTCCTTTATAAGGACTGCTTAAGGAAATCTTTTGGCTGTGATGGCAGGAACTACTACAAGCTTAACCACATCTTCTCCAAATCTGTCCTTTTGCTTCCTCAAAATGCAATGATTCATCTTTCATCAATCCCCCACCTTATCATCCAAGAGCCCTGTATGTGATCAGGCCCCATTTCTACTGTCACAACCCTCGTCCCTTTATCCCTTTTCTTTGGTTCGTCTCCCACCATGTTTGTCCTACATACTATTTCTGCACAAATCATTTTGACCAAGCATCATTCAGATCATACCAACCCCTGATGAAGTTATTTTAATTCATTCTCCAACTGAAAAATAAGCTCTTGAATGTGGACTTTGAGGTCCAGCACCATCTGATCTTATCTTACCTCACTGAACTCATCCTCCTGTGTAGTCCCATGTTAAATTTTTGTGGATAAAAAGCTAATATCTACAAGCTTCACTGGTTTCAGTTTGAATCTTTTTCTTTTTCCACTTTAAACTTCATCTGTGTCACTGCAGGCTTTTTCTTTCACCGAAATGATAACTTTTTTCACTGTTAACTCTCTCTTCAAGGTTACCCTTTCCCTGACTTCTCCCCAAATAACTTAAATTACATTCCTCAGACCTCCAGTTTTCCTTTGCTCTTCCCTTCCCCAGCTCCTGTCTGCTGTGCACGTTATACTCTACTTGTCTAGCTGCAAAATGCATACAAGTATTGTGGACAGATTTATGTGTGTGTGTGTGTGTGTCCTTGGGTTATGTTTCCCAGCAAATGTTTTACATCCTGGCTCCTCCCTTCCTTTTGATTTTAAACTTTTCAAAGGCCGGGCCATATCCCACTTCCCCTCTATCCACAGTGCTACTTTAAAAATAAATAATCAATAATTTTTTAAAAAATGAAAATGATGGTACAAAAGAGGTGTGACATTGTAATTGTGATCTTTCTTGCATCTAGAATTTCAGAGAAGAGTGGAAGTGAAACTTTTTAACAGAAATAATGGCTCATACCAGGAAGAGAAATTGCTGTTCATAGTCTGAAAATGAGAAGTGGTGGGAATAGTTATGGAAATTAGATTCAGTTCATTAAATGTAGTAAATATTTGTATATATGCATAAAACATAGCATTTGCATACATAAAACTATATATATAAGCTTTGCTTTTTAAAGCAAGGCAACACATAGTTATTAAGTATATTATTTTAAAAAACAAGGAAGTGAATGATATTTTATTTTATTTTTTAAAAATGTTTCCTGACTATGCAGAAATATGTTGGAAAAAATAGAAGAATTTTTGCCATGCCTCAGAATCAAAATATTAGGTTACTGGTTTATTTCCTTGTGTCTGCTTTTCCTTGCCCTTCTTTCTCCACCAAAACCTTACCAATTTCATTTTGCATTGACTTTTTGAGAATAGGTATTTTTGATATATTGCCAGAGATGGTTTTCCTCATGTTTGTTCTGGTTCTACAATATGATGCATGATAGTATTTGTATCTATGTATCTTGGCTTTTGTGCTTTTTTTATTTTCACTAAAACAGGAACTCCCAAGATCTGGTTAGCTGGCTGCCTCTTTCTGCACATGTTTTATTTAACCAGGTTCTATTGAAGATCTCTGCCTGTAGGTAGACAAGGACCTTTGCCAAAAGGCAGGTGGTTGTTGTTGCCTGCCATTGGTTGGTCCTGGTTATTGGGGTTCTTGGTTGTTGTGGTTCAGACAGGTCCAACTCTTCATGACTCCATTTGGGGTTTTCTTGGCAAAGGTTCAGGAGTGTTTTGCCATTTTCTGCTCCAGCTCAGATGAAGAACTGAGGTGTAAACAGAGGCAAGTGACTTTCTCAGGAACACACAGCTAGTAAATGTCTGAGACCCCAGCACTCTATTTACCTAGCTGCCCTTAAAATCCAGTTACAAAATCCAGTTAAACCATTTAAATTAATGTTATTTATGATCTTTTACCTTGCAGGGCAGTTTATGTTTGATTCTCTGAGCCTTGCTAATGTTCTGGCTAATCAAGAAATAGCTCAGGTCCTAGTTGATGGATTGATTGAGCTGTCAAAGGAGAAATCAGTAAGTGCCTACTGGGAGAAGACCAACATTACAAGGAAATGAAAACAAAAACAATGAATGAAAAATATTTGAACTAAGCTTTTTAAAAATGGTTGTTACTGTAGTATCCTTTTGGGGTCCCTTCCCTTATTCCCACTGACATTGGTGAGGTGGATCCCCAGAGGGCAGAGGACTACTATTCCCTTCATGGTTTTAGGGGTAATTCTGAGGGATAAGTTTTCTCAGATTGTCATTCATGAACTCCTGAATGCTAGTGCTTAAGCCTGATTCTGAACCTCACCTGCATGCTTCCAGTTGGTAAGCAAGTAGCTTCAACTAACTTTTAGAGAGGTATGCCTTGCTTAGCCTGCGTACCAAGCACAGTTGTTAGAAAAACAATGCCCCCAATCCGAGGGCACAGCCTCTCCTTGCACGCGCGTACACACACACACACACACACACACACACACACACACACACACACACAAAATCCATCCAGAGTCCTTTTCCTTAGAATCTGGCTGGGATCCAAGAATTGATACCTTTCTAGAGATCATAGCTCATATTTTCTCTGCCCAAAGACACAACTTGAAGCTGCTTTTCCTCAGTGCTTACTGAGTCTCCCATCTTTGAATTCACATACTGCTGTTAGCCACTACTACTTCAAGAACAGGACTACTGGGAACTCCAGAAGTTTTGATTTTTCAAGGCTCAGAAGGTCATCAGAAAAAAGTCAATAGGGAGGAGGGAGAAGAGAGAAATTCACTGGCTCTGAACTTGCTTGCTGTTTTTATACATAACCCAAAGGGTATGACTGATTGTCATGACCAATAAAAAGAGATTTCCTTTCCTCCACTGGTCCAAAGACACAATGATTCTTTCAGATTGATTAAGGTCTTTTTCACACCTTTCTATTGATTCAATCAAGATGTCTGGTCCTTCACAGATTAACCTTAAAATAAAGTGTAGATTTGTCATCCTCTGAGATATTTTGTCATCCTGTGAGGGCTATGGTTAAAAAGTTCTGAACCCTTCCCTGCATCAAGTCTACAAGCAAGCTTATGCTAAAATTCCTTCAGTAACATAGTCATTGATATAATGAATCTTTTTCTCTCTTGCCCTTGATTCCAATCAGAAATGCCTTTTTTTAAGAACACAGGTAAATGCAGTAGTTTTGTATATCAGAGAAACTGAGTAATAATTAAAACTAGAAAAGAGAAGAAAGATAAAGAGAAAAAAGTTTAGGGAGAGGGAAGCTAAGGGAGAAGAAAAGCAAACATAAAGAGAAGTGCTGTGTATGAGGAAGGAAGAGATTTTTTTAAATCCCATCAGATCCAGGATAGGCTTCTAGAGAGGCCCATTCATATGTCAGAAGTGTCAAGGGGAATCCAAACTTCAGGAAACACCAACAGAAAATAAAAAGACTGAGAGGAAAATGAAGTGGTAGGCTCTAAATTTGCAGTCAGTAAGAAAATGAGGGAAGAAGAGGGAAGATATTCATGTTTCCATGCTCTATTTAGTTTCCTTAAATTTTTCAGGAAGTAGTTCTTCAAGAGGCAACAAGACATAATCACTGGGAGTTTGCCTGTGAATCCGGCAGACCCAGGTTCAAGTGCAATCCCTGGCACATGGCAATTTCTCAGTGCCCCAAACAACTCTCTAAGACTATTAGTCACAATGAAGCTGCCAGGGTTATAGTGTAAGACAAAGTTCAGATACAAATGAATTATAGGTCCAAAAAACAAACCCAAATCAGTTCTCAAACACTTCCTTTCAATAACAGTAATTAAACTCTACAAGTCTATAGGCTAATTTAACTTTTTTCTTGTTCTTATTTATCTTCTTTCTGCTTCAGTTTCAACTAGAAGTAGGATAGGATACTAATTTATTTTTTAAATAGGTGATGGATTTCATGGGTAGATTAACAGAAATCTCTCAAAATTGCCTTTTTGGTTCCATATTGTTCTGAACCTGTGAAAATGCAGTTAAAAATGATTTATTAGTCTTTCAACACAAAGCCATAAGTGGCTTATCTAGCATTCTATCAACTAGAACCCTATTAACTGTCACTTCTGGGCTTTGCTGCTACAGCAATAATTTATGTTCATAATGATGACAGAGGCATTGCTGTATTTGCAAAGAAAATTATGTTCTGAATAGTTTTAAAGTAAAGTGCACTTAATTGTGTTTGAATTCTTTAACCATAGGTAATTGGGTAATGGCATATTTCAAAGGTTTTTCCACCTTTTCTTGCCATAATCTTAAATTGGACAACAGCAGCACATTGAGACGTGTTAAGGTATAAATGGAAACCCAAATAGGGAGTCCTAGGCCACATGTTTCAACCCAGCCCCACTCTCTATCTCCAACACATACACAGATTCATATATTTACATTCCTTGGGAGACTAAGTAGGAATACATCTACAGGGTCTATATAATGGGTGGAAAATGGACTGGGCCTGGATACAGTCTTTCCTTCAGAGGTTCCTCCCTAGAAAAACCTTCCTCCATTCCATTCCATGTTTGGCATAAAGAATGGGAAGTGTGTCTTTTTTTTCTGAAAATGCTTTGACACTTTTCTATAGGCTCCATGTTACCCAGATTTGTCTCATGACCTAAACTTAGAAAACAATGATAGAAAACAATGATTAAGTACTCGTATTGAAGGAATACATTGTTTCCTCACCTAGCTGAATAACAACATTTACTATCATTGTTTTCTAAAGATATTTTATTACACTACACAAAGAGCCAAGAAAAAAAGCCTTCCCTTCCCTTGTACCTAATATGTCTCAAAGAATTTTGAGTGATGATGGTTTTAAATAGGAATTCTTTCTGGGTGTTTTCTCCCCCCAGGAAAATCCTCTAGAATATCTGTCATATTTTCTGCTGAAGAAATCTAGCAAAAAGAACAAAGAATTTGATGAAAATTTTATCTCCACAAAATGTGATGTAGCAACTCTCAATATTTTAACAAAGGTAAGACTGTTTTTGTCCTTTCAACTGCAGTCTGTTCTGAAGAAATAGACACTGGAGGAGGATGTAATTCCCATGCCTTTTTTGTAGAGGAAGACATCAAGAGATAATTAATTCATACTTCACTACTTTGGTAGATTTGTGATCTCATTGATGTGGGATTTTTCTGTAAGGGTGCGTGTTACAAACCATCTGTACTTCTCATCCAGCGCGATTCTTGTCTCCCATAAATCCTCCATAGTTGCAGTGGAGTAGCATGTCTATCCAAGCTGCTGGAGACCTTCCCTAAGTCTTTGAATATTCTGTCTGTGTTAACAACCCTTGGTTTGTCCTTTTGCTATCCCTACATAACCAGCTCTCCTCCTATTCTAATCATACATTTCCTGGATGATGGTTAACTCTGCTTTTTCATGTGTAATCATACTTAGAGGTTTACACAATGCTTTGCTCATGACAAACCTGTAAAATAAGTCATGCAAATATTACTATTCCAGGTTGAAATGTTAGGAAACTGAGACTAACAGAGATTACATGACATAGTAAGATTACAGAACTAGAATTCAGGCCTTCTGATTTTTGGACCAATGTTCTACTTTTCTTATCTAAAAGATGAGGGACTGCCTGATTTCTGAGGTCCCTTTCAGCTCTAGATTCATGATCCTATTACATCCTACTGATGCTCAGTGACTGTGGTAACACCTGGCATGGTTTCAGAAATGCCATTTCTCCTAAGAGCTCAAATGACATTCTCTAACTGGGAGATCCTAGAGAAGTGAAATTTGTTTGAGCTATTGTAAGATATGAGCAATATTTGTCTCATCAGAAAACTACCATCCAAAAGGAAGTATTTTCTTCCCACCCCAGTTTATTATTCATTTAATTTTAAAATTCTTTTCTTTTTAAATTTTTAATTCCAGATCCTCTCTTTTCCTGCCACCACTCATCTACTCATAGAGAAAGCAAGCAATATTATATAAATTATATATGTGAAATCATGAAAAACCTAGTTCCATGTTAGCCATATCATAAAAAGAGAGAAAATCATATTTCATTTTGCAGTCAGAGTTCATAAATTCTCTTTCTGGAAATGGATATCATTTTTTCATCATGAGTCCTTTGGAGTTGTCTTGGATCATTGTATTGATCAGAATAGCCAAGTCTTTCACAGTTGATCATCATTGCAGCATTGCTGTTCCTATGCACAGTGATCTTCTCAATTCACTTTGCATCAGTTCATATACTTCTTGCTATGTTTTTCTGAAACCACACCCTCACTTTTTCCTATAGCACAATAGTATTCCATCATAATCATATGCCACATCTTGTTCAGCCATTCTCCAAGTGATGAATATCCCTTCAAATTCCATTTCTTTGTCACCACAAAAATATCTTTGTACATAAAAGTCCTTTTCCTTTTTCTTTGATCTCTTAAGGTACAGATCTAATAGTGGTATTACTGAATCACAGCTTCATAGCTTTTGGGAATAGTTTCAGATTGTTCTCTAGAATGGTTGGACTAGTTAGTTCACTACTTCACCAACAATTTATTAACATACTTATTTTCCCTCATGTCCTCCAGCATTTGTCATTTCTGATGTGTGAGATGGTACCTCACACATATAAAATATATATATATTTATATATATTATAATTATATATATAGTATATAATATAAAATAACTCAAAGTTATTTTAATATACCTTTCTCTAATCAATAGTGATTTACATCATTTTTTTCGTAGGACTATCCACAGCTTTGTTTTCTTCTTTGGAAAACTGCCTGTTCATATCCTTTGATCATTTATCAATTGGGAAATGACTCTTTTTTATAAATTTGAATCCATTCCCCATATATTTGAAAAATGAAGCCTCTGGAGAAACTTGCTGTAAAAATTTTGATATTACTTGATTATCTACCTTTTAGCAAAATGTAGTTTCCTTGATTATCTCTTTTAGTTGGGTCTATTTTTGCTTTTGTTTTGTCTGAGACCACGATTACTCTGTTGTTGCTGTTGTTCACTTGTGTGTGACTCCTTGTGACCTCATTTGGGGCTATCTTGGAAAACATCCTGAAGTGATTTCTCATTTTCTTCTCCAGATAATTTTTCGGATGAAGAACTGAAGCAGATAGGGTTACATGACTTACTCAAGGTCACAAAGCTGATAAGTGAGGCCAGATGAAGATGAGTCTTCCTGAGATCTGGCCCAGTCCTCTATCCCTTGTACCACTATCATGAGTGGTACCATTGCCTTTTTTCCTTTAGCTGAAGCATAATAGATTCTGTTCCAGCCATTTACTTTTTAGCTGTCTGTGTTTCTGTGTTTCAAGTGTGTCTCTTATACACAACGTGTAGTTGGACTTTGGTTTCTAATCCATTCTGCTATACAGTTTTGTTTCATGGTTTAGCTTGTTCAATGCACATTCACTGTTATGATTACTGTGCATTTCCATCCACCTAATTTTCTTGTTTATCTTCTCTCTCTCTGTTCTCTTCTTTTCTCTGTCTCTGTCTCTATCTCTCCATCTTTCTGTCTCTGTGTGTCTCTCTCTCCCTCTCTCTGTCTCTCTCATCTGTTTCTTTTTCTGTGTCTCTCTGTTCTCTTCTCTTCTCTATCTCTGTCTCTATCTCTTTGTCTTTCTGTCTCTGCGTCTCTCTCTCTCTCTGTTTCTCTCTATCTATTTCTCTCTCTCTGTCTCTCTCTCTCTCATCCTGTCTCTCCTCAGAAGTCTGTTTGCTTCTGACTGCTGCCTCTCCTAATCTATCCTCCTTTTTATCTTACCTCCTTCTCCTTCTATTTCCCTATTGAACTGTGTGTTTATATATATTCTTCCCTTTTATGATCAAATGCAATAATATTTGTAAAAATCAGTTTGCACATTTATTGGGACCTAGTAGGCCACATATAAATGTTTTGTGAGCTAAGAAAAGCTCCTTTAACTCATGATCTAAGCCTCTGGGTAACCACCATGAGAAGATATTTTTCTCCTTGAGTTTATCACAGAATCACAGAATGTCAGAGGTGGAAAGGATCTGTTTCATAGGACTTATTGTCTAACCCATACCTGGTAAAGAATTTCTTTTAAAGTATATCTGGACAAGTCTTTGCATAAAGACATCTGATGATAGATCTGTTAGAAAGCTTTTTATGACATCAAACCTATATCTATCTCTGTAGTTTTTATTCATTTCACAAGGGTATACTGGTAAACATTTAACAACCGGCTCTTCAGAAAAAAATAGACACAAAACACTTTTATGTTTAGTAACATTTTCTCTAATAGTGTAGACAATCCACAAAACAATAAATCAAGCCTTACTTTGTGTTGTCTGCTGATTTATGAGGTATAAATACTCACACTGAAAATTTAACAATATTCTAGCTCTTGTGAGCTGGATCCAGCATTCCCCTCCCAATACTCCTGGCTATGCCCACTGGGATCAAATAGAACAAGTCTACTCCCTCTTCCAAAAGGGAAGCTCTTGGTGCAGATCTCTGGGGTCCTCTACTAGAAGCCTCCTTCCAGGTTGACATTAGCAGCAAGGTGGCACAGTGAATAGAGTTCCAGGCCTGGAGCCAAGAAGACCTGAATTCAAATCCAACCTCACTAACTAGTTGTGTCACCCTGGGCAAGTCACTTAACCTCTGTTTGTCTCAATTTCGTCATCAGTAAAATGGGGGTGATAATAGTACCAACCTTCCAGGGTTGTTGTGAGGATCGATGAAAAGTGCCTAGAACATAGTAAATGCTTTATAAATGTTAGCTGCCGCTACTATTATTAGGTCATTTTCTCCTTCAAACTAAATCTCAAATGAAGTGATTGTAATCAATGTCTTCTTTTGAAAATTGTGTTGACTACTCTTTCTTAATATAAATATCACTCCCTGAAGCTTCCCTCAATAGAACACTTCCTTGTGACAAAGAAATACAATTAAGCAAAACATATCAATACTTTGGCCCTCATTCTTCATATAGCACATAGAGGACAGAGGAATTTACAATCAACTTACAATGAGTTTTCTGAAGTCATATACTAATGTCATTTCAAGTAGCAACAGGCCTACATCTCTGAACACTCCAAGGAGATTTATTCCATCAAAATCACTCAATGATGTTCTAAAACAAAGGTTTGGGACTCAACAAATAGCTGTATTGTTAGAAAGCAGGATTTCCTGATGTTCTGCTACCTTTGTGTGCCTGTGATAGTCAAAGACATATTAAACTCCCTAATGCTGAGGATTTCTTTGGGCCTTTTACCAAATTAGTCAAACATATATTAGTTTTTCATTTGTTTGCCCATAATTTTATGTCTCTGATTCATGGGATCTCAGGAGCCATTAGGACAAAACCAGGCAGCATCATGGCCTGCTGACCGAGAAGAGAAGCTTTGGCGACTAGCTTTCCTCCAATAGTCCAAAGGGGAATTGATTAAGGGAGTACAGAAGGAAATGGGAAGCATTTGCCAAGTTGTTTTCTTCTTTTTCATACATTTAGGCCTGCCACCACTTCGTAAAAACTATTGTTCTTACAGCAGTGGGAACATACGTATCCTGCCGAGATAAGTGTTTTAAAGACCTTTCCGGGAGTGTCAGGAAATGTTCTGAAACTAAAGGGGTGAAGTGGAAAGGATTCATCTGCCTAACCAAGGGATATTGTCAAAACAGTGACTGTCACCCGGACCGTTACCCCTGGATACTGGTCATGTGTATAGCACACATTGCAGCTACATAAGGGCAATAGTTTCCATGGCAACTGAGCCACTAATCAGAGAGATTCTCTATCACATACCTTGGAGCAGGAGCATTAGTGTCCCCTTGATGCTAGCAACAATAATAGCTGTGTCACCCAAAACAGTGGGACATGCCTGGTTGGCTGGAAGATATCTTCTACCTTGTCATTTCCATGTAGGTTTGAAAATCTGCTTACAGAAAACCCATGATGGCCAAACATGACTGAAGGTGGCCAAGCCAAGCTCATGCAACTCTTTCATGCTTTTCTTCTAAATGTACTCATTTTACTGCTACTCTTACTTCTATTGTGTTCAGTAAGAGCAAAAATCTAGTCATGTTTAGTTTTAGCTTGAAGTTTAACACAACTCCAAGACTATATCAACTTAAATGTCTTGTATAAATGGAGAAGTTTAATCAACTTCAGACTTCCCAGAACCAGTTTCAATCTCAGACCAACTTCACAGAAGCAAAGAGAGATACACCAGAAGCTGCAACTGGCCAGCAGAAGTGAAACAAAGCAGTAGTAATGCTGATTAATGCTATAGTGTATGTATTCCTTCATTTATTGATTCCTTTATTTGCTTATTTAGGCATGATGTTTGAGGCAAGGGCCATATACACGGAGAGCTTATACAGAAAAAATTTAGGTCAATCTATACAATAGGGTGACACATACTAGAAGCTGTCACATTGTTGCTCAGAATTTCTAAATCTATTAGAGCCACAGAGCTGTATCCGTATGGGTGTGGTTAACCTTTTGCCCAGATGAGGTGAGCTTATTTTTCATATGGTTGCTTTAAGCCCTTTTAGGGGAAAGAGAGAAGAACATAGAATCAGATGACTTGGAGTTGATTCTCAGATCTTCCAGTTCCTACCTGTGAGACCTTGGGCAACTTATTTAATCTGAAACTTGCTTCTTCATCTGTATGATAATGAGATGGGCCTAGATGGCCTCCAAGATTCATTCAAGTTCTAAATCTTGAATCCTGCGAGCCTAAACTTGGGCATATATTTTACTTAGTAGTGGTATTAGAAGTTACTCTCACTGTGCCATGAGCAATTGAAACCATGTTCACTGTTGTGGAAAACAGAGTAAGGATGAAGTTCTATTGAGATGGTAGGTCTGTAGAGATATTTTTGTCCCATCCAGACCAAATCTCTCTATCTGTGATTACACATGAGAAACAATCATATAGGGCAGCACCAAGCAGGGAGAGCAAATGAAATAACTGAGTCCCTAAACTGTGTGACTTAGCAGTGGATGACTGGAAAATGCCTGTTCCAGATAGATTAGCCAGCTCTAAGAAATGGCGGGCACTTTTTTTGAGCAAAGATTTCAAATACAGTTTCACCATGTGCAATTCCACCTACCCTCCAACAACAATAACAAATTAAGGCAAATTAAAGGAAAAAAATAAATTTGCTGTGATTCTATGAAGACACAGGGGGGATACAGGTAATTGCAATGGGTATAGCAAATTATTTTCATTAGAAAATAAAAGAAATAAGACTTTATCAAGTTTCCTGAGAATTTCCTTTCTAGGGTCTTAAAAATAAAGTGACAAATTTGCCCTCAGCTGGTAAGGACTGGTCAGAGTAGAGGTTGAGGGCTGTCATCACAGGGTGAACGTGATCCCCTCAGGCTAGCGATCTGGCCAGCAGCTGCGTGATTCTGTTGCTCTTTGCTGATGGAAGATAAGGGAATTCCATGCAAGTATGAACCTTCTCAGACTTAAGATGGTCAAAGTTAGATGGTGTTTTAATATATAAAATATAATGGAGCAGGGAGTCAAGGAATTTTACTAAAGAACATAATTATTTTTGGACAAATTTATTTATTGACCTACATTTTTATCATACAAATAATGAATCAATAGGTAAGTCTATATTTTCCTCTGCTGAAAATCATTTGTCATGTGTCCAGCATATGATGGTGGAGCCACAGAAGAAATATGACCATTACTGTCCCCATACAATAAAGGGATCATTCAATTTCTAGGAAAGAAATATGAAAGAAGATAATTCTCAGGATGGAAAGACTGGTATCACTGAAGATGATTTAAAACTCGAAGTGCTTTTTAATTTGGTAAGTTACTTATTAAGTATTTCCCATTTCCCCCTGTGATCACTCCTGTCAACTTTCTGACTCTATCTTCTGAAGTTCTTCTTTCTTTTGCATGAAGTTTTCTTTTCTAATAATAAACAAACAAAAATAATATAACCAACGTAGAGAGATGCTAGCAGACACTTTTTTTCCTTCTTTGAAATGATGGCTCTGCGAAATCTGAAACATGAAAGAAATAGGCCAGAGAGGGATGCCAGTTTATTCAATTGTGAACAAGGGCAAAACATGCTCTTATTTTCTTTCTCAGCATTATATTGACGTATAACTTACAGAACTGGCACTACAGTAATAAATCGGTCTTATTTTTTATTTGTTCATTAATGAATTGTACTCTTTGACTTAGAAATGCATGGAAATAATTGCAACATCCCAATGAGTTATTATATGGTAAACCTTAAGGCTCCATATAAGTGTGATAGTTATCATTGTTGATATCTCAGTTCTTGTTTTAAAATGTACATTGATGAGGACCTCCTCCCATAGAAGATGGTATTTTGTCTAATTCTGTCACATAAAGAAATTACTTCTCTTTTTTTAAAGTTAATTTATTTATTTTTAGTTTTCAACATTCACCTCCGTAAGTTTTAAATTTTCTTCGCCTTCCTCCCTACCCCTCCCCAAGAAGGCATGCAATCTGATATCGTCTCTGCATATACATTCCTATTAAAAATACTTTCACATTAGTCATGCTGTATAGAAGAATTAGAACGAATAGGAGGAATCATGAGAAAGAAAAAACAAAACAAAACACAAAAAAGAAAATAGTCTGCTTCTGTCTGTATTCAGACGTTATAGTTATTTCTTTGGGTGTGGATGGCATTTTCCATCATGAGTCCTTTTGGAATTGCATTACTGAGAAGAGCTAAGTCTATCAAAGTCAGTCATCATACAATACAGATGTTACTATGTGCAGTGTTCTCCTGGTTCTGCTCCCCTCACTCAGCATCAGTCCATATACGTCTCTCCAGGTTTTTCTGAAATCCTCCTGTTCATCAAGAAATGATTTTTCAATAATTGTTGGTAATAGGTTGATCTAGACACTACATTGATGGCACCTTTTGATTTTCAGTTAGTCTTGGCACAATGAGATCTACTACCTGTAACTAATAAATAGTAATGAGTTTATAAGGCAAGGCTGAATGCTATAAAATCGCCTCCTAACATTATAAAAGCCCCATGGCAGACAGGTCTTGAGACAACATTGAAAAATCAAATGTATAAATCTGTAAGCAAAACCCGAATTTTGGAATGCTCTAAGAACATAAGGAATATGATACACACTTCTAATTACCAAATAGAATACAGCAATCTTTCCTAACCTCCCAAAATTAGATTATTATGTTACCATATGAACCATGTGCTTCAAACATGTTTATATAAAATGACTAGGTAAAATGTATCTCAAAGATGGACTGCATATAATTTTTCTCAGCTAGAATATAAGTTC
The DNA here is from genome assembly GCA_028658325.1 of Potorous gilbertii. Taxonomy (NCBI): domain Eukaryota; kingdom Metazoa; phylum Chordata; class Mammalia; order Diprotodontia; family Potoroidae; genus Potorous; species Potorous gilbertii. The sequence continues at coordinate 84,110 of JAQQSK010002843.1, read as the reverse complement.
CTTGAGGGTAGAGACTACGTATATAGTTTTTACCATTCTCTATATAGCCTCCTTCTACAGTTGTTTTCATGTTGTCTCCCCACAATACACTGTGAGCTTCTTGAGAGCAGGGACTGTCTTTTTGCCTCTCTTTGTACCTTTATGGCTTTGTGGCTGTCATGTATTATGTACTTAATAAATATTTTTCTGACTGATTGACTTTTCCTTTTGTGCATTTTCTAGAACATAGTAGCTACTTTATAAATGCCTGCTAATTAATCTTATTTTTTATTATCTTATTTTTCTGACAAATTTACTTTGTATATTTTAATTTTACTCTATGAAAATCATTCTGATTTTTTGTTTTGTTTTGTTGTAACAAGACTTTATGCCATTTGAACTCTAAGAGGAAAACTCTAACTTTTCCTAGCTAGGTAGCCATGTGGAAACAGACTTGGGGCAAGGAGACCGGTTAAGAGGCTGTTGAATAATCTAGGTAGCTGTGATGAAGGCTTGACCTATGGTGGTAGCTCTGTGAGTAGAGAGAAATGGTTGGATGTGGGAAACATAGAGGTAAAAACAGCCGGATTTGGCAATTGATTGGATGTATGGGAAGAGGGTGAGTGAGAAGTTGAGGCTGATGCTGAGATTACAAACCTGGGAGATTAGCAGAATGGTGGTGCCTTTCATAGAAAGAGGGAAATTGGAAGACAAGTGAATTGGGGAAAACAGTGAATTCAATTTTGGACATGCTGAGATTGAGATGTCTATGTGAGAAATCTGGTTTGAAATAGTTGATAGGCAATTGGTGGTCCAGAATTGATGTTCTCAGTGAGACACTGGACCTGAATATGTAGATCTGTGATTCATTTGCATAGAAATGATCACTTAATCTATGGAAGCTGATATGATCATAGAAGAGACTATAAAAAAGAGAGCTCTTATCTCTTATCAGAAAAGAACTATACCATGGAAACCATGCAGATAGACCATATTATATTCCTGAATTTTAAGATCAATCTGGTAAAAGAGCAGAGAGGACAGTGAAAAGATTTGGAGATAGAGATCCTAGGCTCAAAACCTCATTCTGCCACTATTTATATGAGCTTGAGCAAGTCACTTAACTTCTTTGGGGCTCAGTTTCCTCATCTATAAGATGAAAATCTGTACATCAGGGGTATTAAATTCAAATAGAAATGGATTCCTACAGGCCACATACTGACTTAGAAAACTACAGATTAATATTATCTATGCTGTATTATATTTTTAATCATTTAATTGATTAAATAAATAATATTATTTTATAATTTAATTATTAAGCATTTCTCAGTTACATTTTAAACTGGTTCACCTACACTCAGGATATTTGCAGTCACATTTCTGCTCTAGTGAACTCTTCAATCCCTTCCAATTCTAAATCTGTCTATCATCCTAAGAAAAACTGTTTGGTCATGGGGTTGTTGGAAAGACATGGTGACAGATATACATAAGAATATGTGTTTAGTATTATAAAGATTCTACTAAATATTTCAGATCTTGCACTTAAAAACCACTTCCCAATGCAGAAAGTTAATTTGTAAATAGGCTAGTTCCCCTACACATAGTAAACCTTTAAGGGTGTGTTTTCTTCTAACTTTCCTAACTTTTTATGATTTTCCATAGGAAAGGAAACTCCAGACAGATTTGGCAGAAAAAAGAACTAGAATTGCTGGAGAGCTCTTGAAAAGTGAGAGGAAGTATGTACAGATGTTGGAAATTGTGAGAGATGTTTATGTCACTCCACTGAAAGCAGCCCTGGCCTCAAACAGAGCCATCCTGAGTTCCACGGACGTGCAGACCATCTTCTCTGATGTACTGGATGTCTTAGATCTCAACAGGTATACAACCAAAATATTGATTGTGTGCTGCCTCATCTCCCAAGGTGTAGTCAAGTAGTTGGGAGAAATAGGGGAAATCACTATTGATTTATGAGCTGAGAATCTCCAGTGAGGAAAGAATAAAGGTAAGTTTGATAAGTCAATTCCCTGACGGACAATTCATGGAGAATCTACTGTTACAGAAAGGAGAATGCAGTTATCCCTTCCACATAGTGGGGCTTAGGAGTACGATACCCCCATGATCTGGAAAATCCTGGAAAAATTTTTGGTCCTCCCTTCATACCAGAAAAGAAGGATGAATTTTTTATTGGGTGTTTACAGTATCTTATTATAAAATTGGGGTTGATATTATGCAGTACTATACATATATTTTATGCATTTCTGAGTTTCTAAACTTATTCGGTGTCTCTGCTGGCTTTTTTGTGTTATCTGTGACTTTTGCAAAACTCTCCCAAAGTTCCCTTTGAATTTCTTATGCAAACCTGCGATATATTGAAACCCTAATGGGGAAGGGATAATTAGTCATTTCCAATGAAGACAGAATAAGAGGAATTGACCTTGAGCTGCTCCCACCCCAATTCCCTTCCCCTGAGGAATTTGCATTTAGACATTGGTGAGAACTTTCTGTGGGATTGGATCTACAAAAGAAGTTTAGGAAATTCTTTCTCTATGGATGCCTAATATCTCTAAATATTTGAAGATGAGGGGATGAAACTCTTAGGTGGGGGTGGTACTGTGGACTACTAAATGCCACCTTGTAGTCTGTGAGTCCTAGGTGACAGCAAAGAGGAGGGCACTTAAGACTGAGGGGAATCCACTTCCTTTGGAGCTCAGGGGCTTTTTCCCTCTCTACCTTTTGCCACACCCTCTACTTCTGGAGGTCAGAGTCAAAGCCAAGAGAAAAAACTAGCCCCAAGTCTTATTAAAAATGTGGACTAAGAGGATGAAATGTTAATGTCTTACCCAGTGGGCAAAGAATTATACTTCTTGGTTCTAGTCTACCCATCATGTCTGTTTCATATTACAGGCATTTTCTGGAGGAACTGACAGAGAGACTCCAAGAATGGGGTCCAGCACAATGCCTGGGAGAAATATTCATAAACTTTGGACTTCAGTTGAAAACATACACCAACTTCTTCAACAACTACCCTATTGTTCTGAAAACAATTGAGAAGGTACCAAAGACCAAGACATTAGCGAGTTATCAGATGAGACAACATATGTAGAGGCTTTGCAAACCTTAAAGCACTTTGTGAATATTTTTATTATTATAGTGTTCCCAAGTGTTTTTCTGAGTTAAAAAGAAGAAACTTCAGCTTTGATTCCTTGAGTAAAGGATCTTTATCAATAGGGAAGAATCCCCCTCCCCTCCATCCTCCTTATTCTTTTCCAGACATAGTATAATGGTTAGAGAATGACCTTGAAGACAATTCAAGTCCTGCCTTTGACATATACTAGCTATATGACCCTGAGCAGGTGACTTAACCTCTCAGTGCCTGAGGAATTTTCTAAAATACAGAAAAGGAATTGACTTGCGCATATGTTCTCCTCTGGGAGTTTCTCGTATGAATGAAAACATGGATGTAGTCCTTAACTTTAGTCTTTCCCCTTAGTTTTTGAGCTGCCTCCTGCAAATGATCATAACACAATCATTTGTCTTTAAAATCATGCTTACGGTTCAGTCTGGGAAGGATACTCCCTGGATAAAAGAATAGATGAGATGCTCACAACTATAAGAAAACCTCAGTGGGCTTGATGGCACTTACCAGAGTTTCATTAATGCAGCTCTGACAAGGGGGAAAAGGTGTCCTTTGGTTGGCTTTTATTATGGAAAGGTTATACGTTCTACTTAAGCCATAGGTCCCCATCCCCAGTCCCCTCACTTCAATCTTTGCTCTGTTATTAGAATTTTTATGTGACTTTGAGCTAGCCCCTTAGCTTCTTTCTGGTCCATTTCTCTCATGTATATAAAAGGGACTGACAGAGACAGTTAACTGGTGAAGTGGAGAGGATGCTGGATTTGGAATCAGAAAAACCTGAATTCCAGTCCTGCTGGAGACAGGTGGTCCTGAGCAAGTCACAACCTTTTTCTGACTCCATTTTCTCATCTGCAAAATGGAGATAATAATAGCACCTATCTCACAGGGTCATTGTGAGGATAAAATGAGATAACATTTATAAAGCATTTTTCAGACCTTAAAGATTATACTGAAAGCTAGTTATTATTCTTGTTAAATTGTCAGCACCGTTGTTCTTAGAATAAGAAACCTGTTTCACAAAGCCATGTTGAAAAGCAAGGAATTTCTTTAATGTTATCCCAGAGGACTTGAGGGTAAGAATATTTTTGGATTTTCTTCAGTTCTCTTGTCTCTGTCACTGGAATGACAAACTAGGGTATATACAACTCCTTCCAGCTTCAGTTATTGCCCCAGTAGAAGGGAAATCTAGCTTTGGGGTCTCATAATGGGTATATGAGCTTCCCTCTCTCCCCGTCTCAAAATAAAGGAGCAGTATCACAAAGGGAGAGTATACTATTGGTAAAAAATATCTATGACCAGAACCACCAACTTGCATTTTGAAAAGCTTCATCATAAGCAGAACTTGAATAAGATTTAATAGATTCCATCAGGCAATGAATGGCAGCAAAGGGACTTTTGAAGTAAATTATTATAGAAGTAAGAATATATGAGATCATATTATATTATATATATCATATATAAGCATGACCTGTATTGCAATATAATACACATGGGATATAGAATTGTATAGGTGTGTATGATATTTGATTGATCACACATGTATGATATATATGACATATCACACATATTTGTGATATACATATGATGCATGGATATCTATATACCTATATCTACCTATCTAGACAAAAACAGCACTCATGTTAACTTGATTACGTCAAATTAAAAACTTAGCAACTTAAGGTGGGTGGAAAACTTGGCCAAATAGCAAAATCCCTGCTACTCCCTCTCTTCCTCATGGTTCTCACTGTTATTTCTAGTACTTTCATTTGGGGAACTGATTTGGTAACTCCTTTTGATTAATTAGATTGGGGTCTTGCATTACTGGCCATAATTCAGACCATTTTGTGTTTGAATGGTGCTTCCTATTTGGCAAAGCATTTTCATATTTGCCATCTTTCTCAACCTTCATAATGTATTCCTTTGAGACAAATAAGGCAAATTTCATTTATATTTTGAAGGTGAGGCACTGAGACTGGAGAAGGTTAAGTAATCTGTTAGTTAATGATGAAACCTGCCCTAGAATCAAGAACCCCACATTTACATTTTAAGGTTTATAAGGCTACTTTTCTCAGCAGTCAAGAAAACTGTGGCTCAGTTGTGTCTATGTTATAGGAAGCTTTCTTTGTACAGTTACATTTGGGTTGGATCAGTTAGCTCTGTGGTATATATGAATGCATTATAGTAGGGTTCTACTCTACCAATGGTATACTGATTTTCACTAAATTTGGGTTACAAGTAAATGGTAAAGAAAGGCTGTAATATGCAGCAAAACTGTAATCATAAAATTAATCTAATTCTCACTTTTCAGTGTAGAGAAATGGTTCCACCATTCCGGGCATTTTTGAAGAGACAAGACAAGACCATTGTTACAAGAATGATGAGGTGAGTTTGGAAGTGGAGCATTTCTATATCACTAGCAAGAAAGTGTGAGTCTAGTTTTCCAGGTATTTTAGATCTACCCTTTGTTATCTGTAGCCTGCAGGAGCTGCTCTTGTGTCCACCAAGAAGATTTGAGGAATACATTAACCTTCTGTATGGTCTGAGGCTTCACACACCTTCAGAACATGTTGATCGTGGAGATCTGACTACTGCAATAAAGCAAATGAAAAAATACATAGGTTACATAAATCAGGTTGGTTCGTGCATGTGATCTTGCATTTTCTGCGACTGCGGCAGCTAGATCTTATAGAAATTAATTTAAAGATACTTTGATCAAGATGCTTTGTGTTCCTGTGCAACGTTTTCCTTGAAGATCAACATTTTAAAGAAAATTCTCTAATACCTGTGTTAATTGATTTTGGACTTTCTAAAGCTGTGGCAAAGTCATCCAAACTTTGTGATTCAAAATACCCTCCTATCCCCCCAAATCAATTAAACTTGAATCCAAACTTTAGAGAACAAATCCCCTTAATAAAAGGATTTGTTGGGTAAAATTTGGACTCAGTTAAAAGGCTACATTTAGCCTCAAGGCCTTAGGTTCCCCACCCCTGTAAGAACTAATGCTGCCAAATAGAATCTTGATCAACTAGAAAGTTTTTGGAATGGAATATAATTTTCTGATTAAAAGGAAGTTACAAAATTCTTCCCCTCCTCTCTTTCTCTCTAGAGCATATTACTAAAATTTTTCTAAAATGTATCACTTGACTTTTCTGTTTCATTGAAGTTCACTAATTCCCAATCTTTAAGTATCTCATGGTTATTATTCACTTATTCATTAATTCAATAAACATTTAACTACCAGTTACATGTCATGCCTTCTAGTAGGCCATGGGGATACAAAGATGAAGAATGACAGTCTGCCCTCAAGAAGTTGACAATGATCACTTGGTATATTTCAGTGCTGCATTTGTAAAAAGTGTAAGAGACCCGCACTGAATACAGACAGGTGCTAAGACATGCCCAGGAAGCTGCTTTTTAAAACAGTTCGTATCAGCATGTTCTTCCTTTTTTCTTTTTCTTTTTTTTTTTTTTTTACCTCTCTCATAAGACTGAGAACAAAAAAAGATTTCTTTCTGGTAGAGATTTTGAAAGTATTGCCCTAGATGCTGTAGAAAGGGTCCCTGTACTGAATCTTTTCCCCCTCATAAACACCAAAGTTTACAATTATTTAGTTTGTCTAAAATAGTGATTTTTGTTTTCCAGTTGAAGCAGACCATCAACAGGAAAGATCAGTTGTCAGACATAGAAAAGAGCGTCTATGGATGCCCTGTAAGTATCCCAGTGTGCCCACTTTTTTACCCATGGCTACTTAGGCCTCTGGTAGCTGAAGCAGACCTGCTGCCCAGAATTTACTTATGAAAGGGGTAGATCTTATCAATTCTTAGCAGAGCCTCAGGACTACACTGCAATCAGACTTTCACTAGGGGTACCCTCCACATTTTTTCCTCAAAGTAGTAGCTAATGTGGGACTCTTCACACAGTAAAATGTTCAGAAAATATTAACAGGCTGGACATCTAGTAATTTCAATTGAATTGACATTTGGGTGGGATGGAATGCAGTTGTTTTTACATTTAGTTGGGCAAGGAAAAAAAGAGTTACAGTGAAAGAAAAAAATGTCTTATCTTTTCACACTCGAAACTGATCAGAACAATTTCTGGCATTTCCTTTTCCTTTAGTATTAGCAAGATTATCTCTCTGTTGCATGTGTTGGGGGGTCTTATTCCTTAACCTGCATTCTTCAAATTTTCCTCTAGAATTTCCCTTAAACTGCTTTTCATCATTCTGATCTAGTCTGGCTTTTAAAGGGATAGAGACTGGATCTGTGATGTCATGGATAATAAGGAACTCCCAGATGAAGAAATTCCTTTTACTAATGCAGGTCAGCACCTTCCTGCAATTTATATGTGATAGAATTGCCTAGAGCACTGAGAGACGGACTGTTTATCCAGTATCATCTAGCCTTATACATCAGAGACCTGCCTTTGATTCTCCATCTAAGATGGCACCCTGTTTCTCTCTACCTTTTAAACTGCCCCCGCCAAAGCTATTCAAGAAATTTAAAATGGAAATCAACTTCTCCAAATATATTTTACATCACCTAGTTCTAGGATCAATCTAAGAAATAAATGTTTAAATAATTTAGTTCATTGAACATAGTTTTCAAAGTTGAACTAAGCAATAAGCCAGAAGTTGCATAGTTATTTGAGAAGTTAAATGGTGTGTAGAATGGCACTACAATAAAGGACTTTTTAATATTAAAAAGCAGATGACATATATTTTATATCTCCTCAGCTTCAAGCACAGTGCTTGGCACATAGTAGATACTTTAATGTTCTTAGGTAGATTAGTGATCTGCTTTGAATTTTGTATTTAAATTCACAGATTCTCTCAGAAGGCAACAGATTCCTAATTAGGGTACAAGATGTGGCCCAGCTTCGCTGCTGCAATGAGAAAGTCAGCTTTTCATTAAGGTAAAAAAGAAAATAACAAAGCATAGACATAACCCTGATATAATTCACTGGGAATTCTTTAGTGTTCTTAGTCTCTGAACTTGAAAAAAAAATTTTAAAACATTTTTATTTAAAATTTTGAGTTCTAAACTCTGTCTCTCTCTCCCCCCCTCCCTGAGATTTTAAGTAATCAGATTATGTTATACATGTGCAATTATGTAAAACATTCCCATATTAGTCATTTTGTACAAGAACACAAAAGAAAAAAAAGGAAGTGAAAAACAGCATGCTTCAGTCTGTATTCAATCACTATCAGTTCTTTCACTGGAGGCAGATAGTATGCTTCACCTTTAGGATTGTCTTGGATCACTGTATTGCTGAGAACAGCCAAGTCATTCACAGTTCTTCACTGAAAAATATTGTTGCTGTGTACAACATTGTTCTGGTTGTGTTCACTTCACTATGATCAGTTTATGTAAGTCTTTCCTGGTTTTTCTGAAGTCATCCTGCTTGTCATTTCTTTTAGTACAATGATATTCCATTCCATTACAATCGTATATACCACAGCTTGTTTAGCCATTCCCCATTCGATGGGCATCCCTTTGATTTCCAATTCTTAGTCACCACAAAAAGAGCTGCTTTAAGTATTTTTGTACAAAAATATCTTTTTGTCCCATTTTTGGATGTCTTTGAGATATAGACCTAGCAGTGGTATTACTAGATCAAAAAGGTATGCAGAGTTTTTGCCCTTTGGCCATAGTTCTAAATTGCTCTCCAGAATGGTTGGATCAGATTACAACTCCATCAGCATTGCATTTGTGTCCCGGTTTTCTCATGTCCCCTTCAACATCCAACACTTTTTCTTTTTTGTCACATTAACCACTCCGATACGTGTGAGGTTGGTATCATGGAGTTGTTTTAATTTGCATTTCTCTGATCAATAATTATAATAGTCTCTGCATTCTTGATGGCTGGTCCAGGGAGGTCAAAGAGATTCTTAGGGCTTCCCAAGTCATATGGCAAGATTATTTGGTGGGCTTGTCACCTTCATCTTTGGCACCTGTTGTCATAGCGTTTCACAGTTTACAAGGCCCTTTCATCACACCAGCCTTCTGCTGGTGGGTATTACATGCTAGTATTGTAATTTATGAATGATGAAACTGAAGCTCAGAAAATAGAATTTTGTAGGTAATAGAACACTGGAGTCTGTGCTATGAATTCAGTATACCTAATCTGCAAAGTACTCAATGGAAAAAAAAATTTAAATGAAGTCGAAGTACAAATGTATGTGATCTATTAATCTTCCCCTTTTTAAAAAGCTTTTTTCTCAATACTGTTTTAAAATCAAAGCTAGTATATTCCTGAAGCTGATGGTTGTCAAATATGGAGAAATCAGTGCTTCTATGTATCTTTTTTCTCAGGGGAAGAATTACATATCACTTCAAGTTAATACTTCTCAGAATTCTTTCCACTAGCATATGGCAGGTGACATATGAAGCTTTTGCTTTATGTAAAAATCAGATTACACAATTGTGCCATGACTCTGTCTCTATAGGATTTTAAATATAATCTGTCAGAAAAGACAGAGAACTATAAGGATGGATGGAGACTATCAAACTAGAAATTCCAGGCATACTGATGAGATGAGGAAACACACAAGAAAATTGCTCAGGTTCTCTGTGATTACAACTCAAGCTTCAATGTTTAACTTTGTCAATTATAATATCATTTAAATTACTTCAATATATAAAAATCAGAAAACCCCAAACTTTCTTCATGAGGTACAATCTTGACTCCAGTGAGCATACTGTCAGCCTTCTGTCAAGTCATGCCCACAAAACTTGACATTATCTTGCTGAAGTGTAGGCTTCAGGAACAGAGAGTAGTCCAGTAGAAGAAGGTAGGGACTGTTTCCTTTTTGTGTTTGCTTGTACCCTTAGAGGAGGAGTCTAAGTAGCCCTGTGGGAAACAGGAGCAAAACACAATAGGAAGAAAGTACTAGGTAAACTATTAAATGGCTATGTGACTTCACACAAGACATTTGACATCTTTGTTCCTGTTTCCTTACTTTGAAAACTGTGGTGACAATCTCCTCAGTCCTATCAATCATCTAGGCCTTCACAAAATTCTTTAAAAAAAATTGATGTTGTTTCTGCTAGCTTTCAAGCATGACTTTATCTAATAAACAATTTCACTTTTACATTCATTAACAGCTAGGGATCATGAGTTTCTAGTATTAACTGTAGGTCCTTTCTACAGCTCCTTATGTTAGAAAGCATTTCATTTGGTTTTGAAAAATACAGTGAGATGGGTGGTTTAAGTATTAACCTCATTTTACAAATGAGGAAGCTGAATTTCAGAGAAACTGTGACTTGCCCAAGATCACACAACCACGAAGTAGAGGAGTTGTGTCTGAAACCCAGGTCTTCTGATTTCCAAATTTTTTTATAAAAAGTTGAAAATCCAAAGCACTTGTGCCATTAAAAAAATAGGAGAAAAAAGTCCCACTGTGTTGGTTTTCTTCATGGAAAGTGTTAATGAAATATCCGTTATTAACTCAGCAGTTCAGATTCGTCTACCAGAATCTTCCTAGTAGCTCTGAGATGTTGTTTTACAACACATACAAGGGAATGTTATTCAGATACGTAACAATCAGAACAAAACCAAACAAAAACATTCAAATGCTATACTAGGGAAGTTTTAAAAAATGGGATATAGCAATAAGATTCAAACCAAATCCATGCTCTTATTTTCTCCCATTTCTACATAGGCTCTATGAACACATCCATGACCTCAGCCTTTTCCTCTTCAATGATTCACTTCTTGTCTCTCATCGGACTGTAGCTCACACTCCATTCGAAAGGACTACTCAGACAACTTATCAGTTTCTAGAACTGGTAGCCCTTCACCAGCTGCTAATAGAAGACATCCCAGACTCCAAATGTATGTCCTCACTCCTCTTAAGTTGGGTAGCTTTAGGCTGCTGAGGAATTCTAGTTCATAAAATAGTAGTAAGGTACAGAATCAAAATTTTCATATACCAGTTTGAAATTTACAATCCCCAAAGAATGAGAATTCAAATATCATGTACTAAGCAAATTCTAAATTATCTTTAGGACAGATGTTAAAGGAAGAGAATGCTGGGTATAGTTAGCTTGGTGTCTGAAAGAGCAGACTTCAAAAAAAAGTATACTATTCCTTTGGCCTAAAATTCAGATTAAATTTGGCTCAAGTGCACTGAAGAGCTCCAACAAACTAAATCCTGATAATCCAATGACAAAATCTAAATGAGGAAGAAAAAGGAAGGTGGCATCTAAAGAAATTTCTATGACCATACAGGGAGTTTTCTAGTGACTGTAGATTGAAAAGGGATATGCCTACATGAAATAAGACTACATAAAAACGGCACATACAACCAAGGTCAAATATGAACAAGTGACCCAAAGTTGTAGGAATGGAATTGGGTCAGAATAGCTGAGCTGAAAGGCAACAAAAAGCTTTTGTTTTAAATTAGAGAACAGGATGGAACTATGAATACGAATTCTGCCATTTACTTGAACAAGTCTAACCTCTCTGAACTTGCTTTGTCAGTAAAAATGAGGGGTTTGGATTGTGACTTCTAGCTCTAAGGCTGTTTTTATACAATGACAATTCAAGTGCAAAACCTGGGAATTTTAGTTGACAAGCACAGTGAACCAACAGGGTGATTAGTTGCTTATGAAGTAATACCATCTTCACCACCATTAATATTGGTACAGCATCCAGATTAAAGAAAGAAATAGACCTAATCTGCATAAATCAGATCTCAGTCTGGAGATTTACGACTGCTTCCAGGCACTACATTTTAAAAACCATTTTGATCATGAAGATGGTAAGAGATATGAAAACCAATGTGTATGATGGATAGTCATGAAAACTGAAAACATTTATCCTGGCGATGAAAACGTTAACAGAAGACATGATTACAAATCTTCAAATATTTAAAAGGCTGTTTTGTGGAAGTTGTGACAGTGTTATTGCTAAGGCCAGAAGGTTATTATTAATTATAAAAAGACAAAATTTTGACAAAACATTAGTTCCTAACAATTTACATATATTTGTGTGTGTGTGTAGTATAAAAAAATATTCTTATGGTTTAGTTTTAAAATGTTTGAAATTGTCTCTGATTGTTCTCTTCCATTACCAAAGGCTTTTAGTTGAACTTATCTCTAAACGTATAGGTTTTTTTTTTTAAATCATGGAAATCAAAGATAGAAAATTTCTAAGGACAAGTCACTTGATTTTAGTGTCTCAAGCTTTTTTCAGTATTGTTATTCTCAATACTAACCTGAAATGATATTCAATATGAAAAGAATAGCTTCCTACCAAATGTACTCCTTTATTTTATGACATATATGCTATAGGCAGTTTATCAAGCATTTACAGGATTTGCCATCTATGTATTCATTAGGAAATTAATCTTTTATTAATAAACTTGGTGTATGGCACAATACTATAAAAATGATTCTTTGTAATAATCAACCCATTCACTCTACACTTTGGAAAAATGCTAATTATAATTTCTTATCTAAGATAAAATGAGAATCTTTTAGGAAAAGCTGTGGCTAAAATCTGTTATATAACAATCTAATTGATAATGAGATTAAATATTTTAGAAAATTCTGATTAGTAACCAATCCAAATTCTGTAATTATCTGAAAATATCTTTACTCACTAACCCTAAAATCTCTTTTGAATCCTACTAGCAGAACTAAAGTAAGCCTTTCTGTTGTTTCAGATATCAAGAATGCATTTGTTCTACATGGCCCAAAATGTCAATGGATTTGTTCAACAGCGAATGAGGATAAATTGGTATGGTTATTAGTGTTGCAGAGTGCAATCAGAAGTAGTATTGAGAAGTATGTCCAGACTTAATGAAAACACCAAAGGGAACTCATTAGTACTTCTGAGGGATCCAGGTTAAATGTCTAAGAGCTGATATTAAAAAGGACTCTCTCATTGGATAGAAGGTTCACTAGGATGGCACCTTGGAACTCTAAATGCTATGATTCTATGATCTATGCTCAAACATTTATTATAATTAACAGAAATAATTAAGTCCAGCATTTTGAGCCCCTCCCTTTGGTAACTGATTTTAATGCCCACTGTTAACTTGCAATGATTTAAACAAATGACTCAAGGAAGGCAGTAAATTTGGATTATGTGTTCTAATGAAGAAAACCAGGAGAAATGACTGCATTAGCATGAGTGTACACCATATACACACATTCCCAGTGTAACAGCAGGAAAAGAGAATTTGAAATCAAAAGACCTCGATGTTAGACTCCGATCTTCCATTTACTCCTTCTGTCAGGACCTGCAAAATGCAGCTGTAAAACTCAGGACACTGGACTAGGTCATCTCAAACATCTCTTCCAGTTTTAGTATTCTATGACTTTTAAAAAAATAATCAGTCTTCAAGATCTTCACATTTGTCAGGCATATCCCATCTTAAATTTTCTTCAAGCAAATAGATTAAGAATATTCAGAGATCTATGTAATGGAAACAATTTATTTCTTGAAGAACTTGGAATGTTTTCTTACTGTCCTAAATTTAGATCTCACAAAAATTCAGTATGTATTATTTTAAAAGGTTGGGGTTCAGAAAGGCTACAAAGCAAATGGGTTACATAAACAGCCTTCTGAGACAGAAACCCACGCTGGGTTTCAATCATTTAACCCAAGGGTGGGGAACCTGCAGCCTCAAGGCCACATGTGGCCTTTCTAGGCCCTTGGGTGCAGCCTTCTAAGCCCAAGTTTTATAGAACAAATCTTTTTTATTAAGGGGAATTCCCTAGAAAGAAGAAATCATAGACATAGGCTGGGGGAGAAAAGGTGGGAGGTTTCCAAAAACTGTTTAAATATATTTCAGGCATTTCATTTTCATTACACAGTTCAACCTGGAAGATCTTCTTCCCGCCTTTTTATTTCACTTAACTTAAAAATGACTAAAGAAATCTAACCAAATGAGACTATATTAACATTTAATATGATATAAGAGAATTAGGATTACAATCTTTAAAATGGAACGTTAATAGACTTAATGCTGAACTAAGCAGTTGTCTAGGCTTTTAACAGTATTGTGACTAAACTATCCTAAGAAAATTTTAAAGTTCTTCTGGGACAGGAATTTAGAAACTAATACAAGAAGATGTAGTACCTTCACCTACTGAACATTAATTAAATATAACACATTTCTAAGGGCTATCTTCATTACCTTTTTGCTTTCTAAAGAAGTAGTAGTGTGCAGACAGACTGAACTGTACAAAAGATGAGAAACCTAGTTAATGGTTTTCTGTGTCGTTTCGTGATGCAGAAAACTACCACTTACATGGGTTTTAAGTCCTAGTTAAGAAAGGAACAAAAGTGAAAATATTGTGCTGTTTTATTGGTGTAAAAATCACACAATTGCTAGTTCTGATTCTGCTGAGATACATCCATGCAGTTCGACATCTATGATCCCACAGCCAGAATAAGCCATTAAATAGATTATTTGCTGTTAGTCAGCAATTAAAGCAAATTTACATGAGATCAAAAGGCATGTATCATACAATATACAACAAATCCTAATACAGTACATCAACCCAAATAGTGGGATACACTCAGGGAACTCTGTTAATGGTGTAAAGCCTGTCTATATGCCCAAAGAATAAGGCTAGTGACAAGATGACAGACAGTAACCCAGAAATCCTAAGTACTTTTTGTTGGAATTAAAGTCCATAGAGGTATTGACACACAATATACGACAATCTGTTACAGTAAAGACTGGTGGATATGAATCATTAAAAGATAAGTGTGTGGAACATGCAGACAGAAGTGATGGTTGGGGAAAAATTTTAATCTCTCTGTTAGAGATGAAATTCCACACCCCTCCCCCACTTTTTTTCTGCAGAAGAAACTTGGGAAAGGATCACTAGGTTCCCTACTTCATAGTTGTTTGCATGAATTCTGCTAAATCAAAAAAAAGTAAAGAAAAATATGACAGATGACTTTTAGCTACACTCCGTAGGGTTATTAAGAAATCAGGAAATATGACAACTTGGTTGATATGGCAAGGCAGCCTGCAAAGACTCTGTGGCACCCTGAATGATTTGGTTTATTGCAAAGAGACAGGCTGCTTTTCCTGTACCTAGTATGTAGGCAGAGAATGCTTTGCCTACTACAGTACTGACAATTTTAAAGACTATGAAGGAAATTTGTTTTAATGATCTACTTTCAGAAAGCAAATATAGGTGCAATATGGAAAGAATGAAACCCAAAGAGTAACAACTCTAAGAGTCATTACACTTTACTGTTTTTCCTTTTCTACAAAAACATTTCTGTGGACAGTGCTCAACATGCATCTGAAGAAGCCAATTATGTACATAAATTCCAGTTCAAAGTTTTGGCCACTTAAACATAATACAAAGGACCAATATCATGTACTCTTTATGTTGGAGGTCAGCAAGAATTGGGAGTGGCAACAAATACAACATTCCTTCCAGAAAAAGGTCATCCTGGCCCTCTTTATTGTTGAAATTAAAAAACAAAAAAAAAAACCTTAAATACAATGGTGAACATACAAGGACAAAACAATCACGAAACTCAACGTTGAAGAGAGAGCAGTGAGCTAAATGGTCTTCAAACTGGCATAGAGAGAGCCCAATACCCCATTAAAAATGAGTATGTTCACAGTTAACGGCAATTGGCTTATAGGTGAGAGAATGGCCGAAGCTGTTCCAGTTGAACTTCCAGGGAAATTCTCTCTTCAAGAACATCCTAAAAAAGATTAGAAAGTTACACATACAGGAATATTTCAATTGATATATTTCTTAATAATACCAATATGCCCTTCTTTAAGAATGCACTACATTTGAATATATCAACTTGTAAAACAATCAGGAAGTGACTATTCATTTTACAAAATAAATTACTCTTTAAGGATTTTTAAAGAGCTCCCTATGTAAACTTTTTATTTTTTTAAAATTAGGATTTATGCAATTTTTTTGTATGTATAACAAAGCTGAGTACATATGCCTTAAAAAAAATCAGAAAAAGGGGATTGTTCATATCAAGATTAATTCTACAACATATAATTAATGAAAGCATGTACAAGAACTTTCAAAGAAGAAATTAGTCTATCAGCTTAGTTCCCTTTTCAGGTGATCACACCTGGCTATATTAATTTTCTTGGCTGCATCATTATATTTTTTATATAAATACTGCAATTTTATTCTTTATAGCCACATTGTGATCACTGTTGGTTCTCTATACCCAACTAGTTCAATGTACCAATCAGAAAGGTCATCAAATTCAGTTACTTTCTTTCCCTTCTTCTGTACGTTATGATAGTATATCTGGATTGCTTTTTCTTTCTCACATTTTAAGTCACATAATGTATTTTAAATTTTTGTCTGAATAACCACTCACAGATTACAAGAGAAGTTTGTCTTTTAATAAAACATTAAAGTGTTGGCAAGCATGGTAGAGTGGATATATCACTAGCTTTGGAATCAGGAAAATTTATTCAGTTACTCTCTCTGACACAACTAGTCGATTGATCATGGATTAGTCATAAACTCAGTGTTCTAGGCAACCCTCCAGGACTGAGCTGTATATCATCTGGTGATCTACATCAAAGTGGGGAGTTTCCACAGGGGAGTTCCTTATATCAATTAAATAAAACAAATATTAATTTATAAAGATCTTTTTTGGTCACAATAAGACAATATTTCTTTTTTTCCAGTCTTATAGGGAGTCAAGTACATATTCTTACTCCAAACTAAGTATTCCATCTCCTGTCTCCATTCCTTTGAGAAGACGCCCCACATACCTGGAATTTTTCTCCTCTTTCACCTGTAATACTTAGACTCTTTAAGCTTTTTAAAGGTTAAGTGCCACTACTACCTATGGGAAACTTTTCTTTTTTCCTATTTGTTCGTATTCTCCTTTCTGAAACGATTTTCTATTTATCTTTATGCATGTATGATCTGTGTAGCAAAGCATAGGTCCCTTAAGGACAGGGCCTTTACTTTGTCTTTGTATCCCCAGTACCTCACATAGCACTATGCATATAAGAGTTCATTAAAATAGTTGTCCATAGTGCTGTTGTGAAAGATGCAAAATCTCATTAAAATATTTTTAAAATAAAGTTTTCACCCCCAGAAATAAAGTATTACCATACTACATTTTTTTTGGTCATAGTTACGAACCCAGAAAATGTCATTACCTTTAATTGTTGTTGCAATTCACTATTCAATCTGGCCAAAACTGTGTTGGTTTCCTTATTGCGTCTAATTGATGCCTGAATAGCTTTCTTATCCTTCCCAACTGATCTGAGAAGATAAAAGGGAAAAAATATAGTCCAATTTTTTATCTCTGAATTCTCTTCATCCCTAGTAACTCTATCCTAGTCCTTTTACATAAAGATATTGAATGTAAGAAATTCTTTGCTATTTTATAGCAATTTAACTCATAGCTATCTATATTTTAGAATATAAAACTACACACAGAGAAGAAACTTTAGAACAACTATGGTTAAAATGTTAATGTTTTTCAAAGTTTAACAATTCTGATTCATGACTTACTTAAATAGGTAGGAAAAAAAGAACTACAATGGCTTCTCTCAACTTTCCAAATCAGTCACTCTGGACTCTGATGAGAATGGGAGAGAAGGAAGGCAGAGGACTCATAACAAGGAACAGAAAGTTTATGCAATCTACACCTCCAAGTAAAATGGGAAAAGTTGCCCAAAGAACAAGTGAACCTTACCCAACTCAAACTGATACAACCACAATATTGTTCAATCTGAATAAGAAAAATGATTTCAGATAAATGATTTAAAAATTTCAGCTTTGATTACCTAGGTATAGAAGGCTGTGAAGCAAGAACAGCAGCCAAGACACCTGTCTTTTGTGAATGTTCATCAACTTCCGGTCTTAGTTCATCCTCTGATTTTAATCTTCGACGAATAGGCTTAGGAGGTGGAGCAAGAGGTGTTGTGCTTTTGCCCTAGAAATAAAACAAAAGAATAAATACCTAGTTCCCAGTGCCCTGCTATATAGGACATTAACAAAATTATATACACATATATGATAAAATAAATAAAATTAATTTGATAGAGAACATTATTCAAAGGCCTTTACGAACAGTTAACAATTAACAAATATTCTGGCATCACTACCCACTGAGTTCTGGGGAATCATATTAAAGTTCTACACACATATTAACATAAACTTCCAATCATTTCCTCTTCCTTCTATCAGAAACAATAGTATATCTGTGAGGACAGGGTCCAGAAATGCAAGTTTATGTTACTTCTTAAATAATCTAAATGATGGAAATGGCCCAGAGGTACAGACCAATACATCATCATTTCCTCTTTTTCTGTATGTTCTAAAAATAAAGACTTGGTATATATAAAACAAATTATGATGAATGGAAAAAAGAATGGATGTGGCAATTGTTAACTAAGAGCTCTAGGTAATTAATTTATCTTGCCTTTAAAAGTAACAGTCTTTAATAATGAAGGCTTCAAAAAATAAAACATTTTTCTTCTTTCAAATTCCCATACAAAATAACTTTAAGGAATGGCTCAGATTCTTCTGTACTACAACAAATCATTCTTAAAATTAATGGGGCCACTGGTTTTGACTTACAAGTATTCATGTTATCCAGAAATGTTTAAGCTAAGGGAATTTATTGCCCCAAACTTGACAAACTATAAAAATACACACACACACTTTCAGACGTGTCTTTTTGGCCCCAGTCTGTGCCCTGCCCTCAAGGCCTACATGACCAATTACCATTATCCCTCTACCTAGATGTCATGCAGGCACCTAGAGCATCTCAACTCATCATTTCCAAAACAAAACTCACTGTCTGCCTCTCTAAAATGATCATCCCTCCTCAAAACCTTTCTACTTTGAATAAAACATCATCCTCTAGGAACTCAGGTACACAACCATGGAGTCACTACTTTTCTCTCCTTTTAAATAAAATGACTAGAGTATAGTACTACCTAAAAGGCAAAAGAATGGATTAGATCTCTCATTTCCTTGAAGTTCATATATATCGTTTTCTAACTTCTCAAGTCTCTTAAAAAGTTAAAAATTATGATATATAATATGCATAAAAACAATCAATAAATATTTTAAAAGGCTCTTTGGATACCACATTGGCAGGAGCACTAGCAGCTGTCTTTTCCTCAATTCTTCCATCTGTTTTGGCAACTCTAAGAGAACTTGAAGGATCAGATGATTTTTCAACCTACAAATACATATTATAATTAAGCATTTAGTGAATAATTAATTAGCTAAGTAAAATAAATGATGATTTTCTAAGTGTGACCATTGACTATATATAAACATTTTTAAAGGTTAAAAAAATTACATAGCACTTCTGGGATGGCTAGTAGCTTCTAAACTTTAGTGCAACATTTCAGCTAACATCAAGAACATACCAGTTCAATATTTATTAACCCACTCTATATCTGTTATACATAAGGGATAATAAAAAACAGTTACCTAATTTAATTTGCCAATGGTGATTTTGTTTTTATTTCCTCATAGCCCAAAGCATGATTATTCTGTGAAGCTGATATGTAATTTAAAAAAACGATTATAGGATAGTTTTGAGTGGAAATAAACTGCATGAGCAAGAGGCATGAAATAAATTTTATAATTAGTGAATTGCAACCAGTAAATATTGTCTTCATTATATAAAACCATTTGGAAGCATTACTAGTGGTTTTAAATAACTGCAACAAACTCCAGACTCATCATCTTGTTCTTATAAAATCTGAGAATGTAAGCTCAAATATATACAAAACAGAAATGCATTATATAATAGAAGTTTTCCCCATTCTTCAAATGAAGCATGTAAGAATCTCATGCTTAAGATTTCTATATATATTTAAAGATATCAAAAACTGATATGCTTCAGAATAACTTTTTTGAACAGTTATCAAGTTTTAAAAGTATACAGAATTATTGTGCATGCTATGACCTAATTATATTATATGCATGAAAGTGCTTGAAAAATACTGAGTACAATATAATACAAAGTAAGAAGTACATAAGTGAAACTGTTTTACCTCAATTATTCCAGGCTTCAATCTTATATTTTATTACATACATATTTGTGTAAGCTATTGGGCTGCATGTTAAATATCAATCAAAATATCATATCTCTTTATAGTAAGAAGATATTTCAATCAAATGTGATCTGCTCACCGATTCATCTGATTCTTCCAGTTCACAATTATCTGAGCTCTCCTCTATGACTTATCCATATTCTCCCATAAATTCTCCACAGAAATTTCATTCACCCAAAATATTGGAGGCCTCCCTCTAGATTTCTTAATATTATGTAGAGCACTTAACTTGAGCTAAATCCATGGGCTTTTGCTACATGACTCAACCCACCTCCTTTCCTGTTATTATATCTTTTTGATAATAGTTCTTATGCCATTTCTTGCATGCAATTAATGATGCATTCTATCATATGTCTTTCATCTCTCCTCAACAAAGATGTCTCATGGGCAGTTGTATTACATAATTCCCAGTTATACAGTCAATACAAGTATAGTGCAGCTAACAGGCTGAATTTTTCCCTCAGAGAGAATATAAGGTCATTGAAAAACTACATGAAATTTTCCAAGTACAATCCAATCCATTCTATTCTACTTAATTCAGGGCAGAGCTCACTGTCCATTTGCAAGGCTTATATAAGTAATAGGTACCAATGGACCAGGTTAAATGGGCTGCCTGTCCTGCCAACAGTACATCACAGTATAAACAATAGACATTCTTTATCAACTTGCATTTTCTGAGTGACTCATTAGTAATACAAACTTTTGAGTAGGTATTCATCTCATTTAGGTTCATCAGACTTTCTGACAAAAAGAAACACCTGGAGGATCATACCATTTATAGAGAATACCTCTTCCATTTAGACTCAGGGCTAGAAATTTCTTTGATTATAGTAAATGCCTTTGATGAACAAATTTGTTTCTTCTTTCTGCTCCCCTTGATAACCAGAGGCAAAGAAAACTGTCTCTACTGTTGTAACTAACAGTGAATCTGTATGATCTAGGCATATGCAATGGGAGATGACCCTTTAATGGGAGAGCCTCTACCAAGTCAAATATTTTTTTTCTACCAAGAAAACAATTGGGATTGTATTCCCCCAAACCTTTAAGCCACCCATATGACTATAAAGATGTGGTGTGCCATACAATATTATTTGTGAAAGTCTGTCTGTTACATCATTTTCACAAAGATTTTTAGAGATAAGAAAGTAGGCATATGGGTTGGGAGTTACATGCTCCCTAATTTGTACATGGTTCTGAATTTCTTCTACTGAAGTTCATGACTTCAAGCAACCAGATCTGATCTAAACTATAAGTGTCTCTAGTCTACTAAATATGGTAGTCAATTAGGAAGGTGTGAAACAAGGTGTTATAATAATTATTGGTACAAATGGAACTTTGGATGCTCTATAGCCCTTTCTAGGCAGTAGTGAATTCTTTTTCTGTAAGAAATCAAAACCTGATGGATCTCCATATTTTGACCAGAACTTCTCTAAAGTTTAAAAACTGATATCTAGCATTTCTCTTATTAGTTTATTGGAGAAATATTTCATATGGTTGCTAAAGTCATTTGTAATCCTTTCCTTGGAAATTGTCTGTTCACAGTCTTTGACTACTTGTCAATGGAGTGAAAAACTCTTTTGCTTATTCTCACTAGGTATTGGGTAACTCCCCAATTCCCTGCAGGGATTATTTTCCCCCTGAAGAAAAAGAACCTATGTTCAGGAGTAATACATGATCTGTGTCAATGTGGGGAAGGGGATCATCCACAATTACAGATCTTGAATGTGCTGTGCTTTCACAGTCTACCCTATATTTTAGCTACTTTTGTAAATGCCATAGCTTGTTCCCTGTTAGAATGTAAAATTCCCTGTTAGAATGTAAAGACCATGACTTATTCTTTTTCAAACCCCACACTCAGGCGTTGGCACAAAACAAAAGTTCAAGAAATATTTATTGAATGAATGATAGAGAGCAAAGATCCATTACTTGAAAAGGAAATCATATGTGCCCGTAACTACTAACCTGAAAGACTTCTGGATGCTTTTCATTTTCATCATCAGGGTCTTCATTTACACTAGATGCAGCAAATACTTCAAATTGGCTGAAATCTGCAAAATTTGGTTGTTCTGGTATCTGTTGAGGTGAGGTACTAGTGTGAGTTATTAGGCCTTCAGCATCCACTGGACGATGCACATGAGGACCTGGAGCCTACAAAAGTATCAAGAAAAAGGACACGGAGACTAGCTAATGTGAATTTTAATTTAGCACAATACTTATCTATTCTGTACACATTACTATACCAATACCAAGCCAAATTTCTGCAATATATGTTAATACATTATTCATATTCTCCAAGCAGTTTTAGCATATGCTTGGTTCACCTTAGTAATTACTTTTCCTTCAACATTTTTCTTAACATATCATTATACACTTTGTTGTGGTTCAAGCACATCTAATTCTTCATGACCCCATATGAGGTTTTCTTGGTAAATATACTGGAATGGTTTGCCATTTCCTTCTTCAGTGGATTCAGGCAAACAGAGGTTAAGTGAATTGCCCAGGCTTACATAGCTAATGAATGGCTGAGATTTAATTTGAACTTAGATCATCCTGACTGCAGGCCCACTGCTCTATCCACTGAGCCACCTAGGGCTCATCATCAAAGACTACCGAGTTTTTAAAAAGATCAAAAAAGATCATGTCACCAAAAAAAAAAAAAGGTACTACTCAAGTTCTTTATCTGTAATATTAGACTAGGGATCCACAGATTTTTTTTTAAAGAGCTAGGAAACCTCCAGAACAAAATAAAAAGAAAAGAAAAAGGAAAATCTGTAAATCTACAATGTGTGAAAGATGCTCAAAAAAAGGGGGGGAATGTTAATTTTGGAGAGAGGGGGAACTACTTTTTGAAGATACTTGGTAGCAGAGGAACAAAGAGAGAAAACGTAAAGGAGAGTGGATAGATCAAATAAAGGTTTAAAAATGCTTGCTCTTTTCACATACTGTTGCCTTTGTACAACTACTGTGAAAAATCATTATTTAACAATTTGCCAAGTTCAATTCTCTAGTTTCAGGGATGACCTTTTAATTTCTTGTTCCCTTATATTTTTCAAAAGTTGCAATTTATTTTCTACCTCAACCTAATTTTACCCTTTTGATATTTCTATAGAATACTCCATGATGATTAGCTTTTCCTTTCTATTTGAGTTTCCACTGCTTGTTCAGTTAATTATTATAGAAGATTTCCTCTGGCTCTTTCCTGTTTCAGTTGATATTTTTCCCCTTATGCTCCTTAAATATTTTTTTAAGGAGCACTCACTACTCGTGGATATTGCTGCCATTGCTTCATACAGCTATGCTAGAGTGATTTTTCTTTTTACTCAAAGTGAGAATTTAATTCAGAACAAGCTACCGAATTAATTGATGTGGGAAGTAGTCACCTAAAAGGTATACCACAATTCTGAGCAGTTGTCTACTCTGATAAAGAAAAAACATTTTGTGCTTTTTCAATAGGCAACAAGAACTCAAAGAATTTTAATTTCATTATGTAAAACTAGGTTTAATTTCACCTTGTTGAATGTTAATTAGGAATGGTCATTAAGCATCTCCTTTTACTCCTTCAAAATCAATTCTATGAGAGACTCAAATGATTAATAAGCACAAAGGGATTATGGACAGCAAAAAATTCAAAAAGAAATGCTGAACTAATCAAATTACCTGTGAAGGCTGTGGTCTTGGAGGCACTGCAGGAGGATGGGCAACAACTCCAGCCTGTTGTTGTCCTACAGGGATATATCCAAATTATTTTGTAAAATATATGGGCTCAGTCACATAAAGTAAATTCTAAAGAATCAGTTCAATTAAATACTTATTAAACACTTGTATGCAAAGTGCTCTTTGAGGCCTTGGGGACACAAAGACAAAAATGACACAGTCCCTGCAATCAAGGAGCTTGATTCTATGTTGATAATGCAATGTGTAAACAAGTAAGAAAATAAAAGGGAATATGAAGGAGAGAGCACTAATAGGAAATGGAGTTTGGGAAACAGTAAACATTCCAATCTGGCTGGAATAAAGAGCGTATGATGAGGAATAATATGAAATCTGTTGGTTAAGCCACATTTTGAAGAGCCTTAAATGCCAGGCAGAGCTGAGCAAATGTGAAGGCTACCACAGGCACAGGAGGAGTGATAAGTGCCTGAACTGAAGTAGTGAGTAGGGGGCAGATGGGAGAGATATGGAAATAGAACTTGCAAGATTTACCAGGTTAATAATAAGTGGTGAGGAATAAAGAACAGTCTAGAATTAGCCAGACTAGTTTAGAATTCCTGGTATTTAGAATACCAATTCAGTTCAATGCTTTATTAAGTACCTATTATCACAGAAATGTTTCACATGATCGCACCTGTATCAGACTGCTTACATGTGGGGCAGGGGGGTAGAAGAGAGAGGGAAAGAGAGAATTCAGAACTCAAAACTTTAAAAAAAATGTTAAAAATTGTTTTTACATGTAATTGAGAAAAATAATTTTTTTTTAAAAGAGCACCTACTTATGCTCAAGGCTGTAGGAAAACAAAGATAAAAACTCTACAAATGAGGACAGAGAATATTCTAGTCATAGGGAATATCAGGATTGTTTTGTATAGTTAGCAGCACATGGGCCTATGAAAGACTGAAATGTAGTGAGAAGGATAATAATGTGCAATCAATTTGAAGAGAGGCTGAAACCAGATTATGACAGGCTTCAAATATCAAACAGAAATCTATACTTTAAAACATAAAAGAGAGGGCAAAATGATAGGAGGGACATGTTTTCTGAGAAGATAGAGTAGGATGGGATCAAAGGAATTCAATTTATCAACAAGCATTAACTAAGTGCTTACTATGTGTCAGGTATATAAATTCTAAATTCTAGGGATTCAAAAAAGAAATATAAAGAAATGCTATTGCCTTCAAGTTTACTGAGTAACTGGATTAACTTTGGCAAGGAGAAAGCAACACTTCTTCACAGATTGGAATAAAGTGAAGAAGGGTTTTGATGTGAGTGATTTTGATCACCTACTTACTATGTAGCAAAACATTGGAAAGGCAAAAACAACAAAGTAACAGAAATATCAAGAGACAGGAACCATCTTCTAAAAGAAAGGGGTGGCGTAGTACTGGGAGCTTCAGGAGACTGAGTTCTACAGATTTAAGAGCTAAAAGGGACCTTAGATATTATTGAGCCCAGGAAATGAGGCTAGAAGAGGTTAATTGACATGCTGAAGGCCACAGAGCTACTAAGAGTCTGATTCAGGATTTGAACCCAGGGCTTCCCAATTTCAAGTCCAGTACCCACTGCACCATGGATATATGACTTTTTCCAACAGCATGTGGCAATTTCGGGACCAAGCTCCAAGAAGATGATGATGAGGTCAGACAATACAAAATGGATCAAAAGATGGAGAACAGTGTGTTAGTGAAACTGATTACCTACAGGATTAAGACTCCAAAGAGAATAAAGTGAATCTAGAGTAGTGCTCTAGAGGAGAGAGACCAGAAATGGATGAAATGACAAGAGATCAGGGAGATGAAGAATAAAACTGAAAGTGAAGCAGAGAGACACTAAAGGAGAAGAAATAATCAGAGGAAAATGTCAGAATTCACGATCAGAGGTAAAACAGTTTTAGCTGACAGTGAGAACTAAGGTATGACCACTCCTATGGGTGGGCTTAGGTTTTTATATAATGACAATTAAAGCGACTGATGAAATGGGAAGCTACGCTGTTCATCAAAGGGACATATCAACATGTCAGCTGCAAACACAAGAAATCAAAGGGACATATCAACATGTCAGCTGCGAACACAAGGGCAAATGCCACTTCATTATAATTGTTGTGTTCTCCCCCCTCAAAAGTTATGCCCCTTCCCCTTCATAACTACTTCATATTTATTTTGTATATATTTGTATATTATAGGTTGCTTCCAGATAGAAAGTAGTAAGCTCTTCTAAGTTATTTTTTGTCTTTACATTCCTAGTGCCTAGTACAGAATAACAAGCTTAATAAATGCTTGTTGATTACTGACTTGATAGCCCGCTACTGCCTAAAAATCAAGATGCACTCAATAAATATCTGTCAATAAGAGGATCTGAAAGTTCTCTGAAATTTTAATAACAGTTATCAAACCAACTTGGTTCTGGTAATTTTATTGTGTAGACAGCATTTGTAGTAACAAGTCTGTACACCTTAAGACTGAAATTTTTTTGGTGCATTGTTGGAAGCAAATCAACTTTAACAGGTAAAGTCATATCAGTAATCTATCCTGTCTTTCATAACGGACTGGAAAAAAAAAAAAGCAAACGACGTAGTTGAGAAAAGTCTCCACTTGATTTCTAGGGTGTTAAGACTCAATAAATAGTTATACATAAAATAAAAAAGAACTGCAATGTCTTAAAAGTGAATGAACATGAAGTTTTATATTTTAAAGGCGAAGAAGTCAAGGAACATTGTCAGTTTTAATGAGTTTTACCTTATTCAGGGAGTTAACTTCAAACAATTAGATGTTAAAGCTGTCCTTTTAATATACTTTACTGATGTATTTTGAGTAAATGTTCATTTTTGGAATAAATCCCTCTTCCCATTCCCATCTTCAGTAAGACACTCCTTGTAACAAAGGAGCAATGAAAGCAGTTTAACAAAACCAACATCCCTCACAAGACATGCAGGATCCACCCACGTAATCCTCCACATCTCTGCAATGAAGGGACAGAGGTGCATTTTCTCAATACTTGTTTGGGCTCTTTTAAGCTTGGCCATTCTAATTACAAAGGAAATAACAGTTTCAAAACAGCATGTGTTTTAAGAATAGGTTAACATTATGACACTATATTCCTTTATTTGGTGCAATTTCAAAGTCTAATTGAATTAATTTTAACATATCACAGTTCTCTAATCCCTACCTGTTGTGACTGTAAAGGTTCTATTCATATCTAAAGATGATGATCTAGAATGGGAGGGATGAGGTCTTGGAGGTGGGGGTGGAGGTGCAGTGTTATCTGGAGATGTTCCTGAATGTGACCTGTAAAATAAAATTCATGAAAGGAACTACTTGAACCAGAAATAATTACTGTAGCTTAATTTTTATATTAACTTGACATAATATAACAAACATTTCAATTTTACTGATCCCCAAATTAAGTGATCAGCTGTCACACTTGTCTACGCTCTGGTCCAGGTGGTTTTTCGAAATAAGGTCTGAACCAGACAGAAATATTAAGGGTAACACACATAACTCTGAAGGAAAGGAAATCCACATTATCACCCTGCAGGTGAGATTCCTAGACGAAGTTGAGCTTGGGCCTGGCTATGCCTGGAGAAACATTTTTTTTGCTGCCATATCCTAGTTATAAAATAACTAAACAAAGCATTATCCACACCCGGAAAAGGTACTCTGTTCTATGGATTTTGTCAGTTTAATCTTGTCACAAGGAAGAAAATTGGATCTATAAATTTCCATAATATGGGAAACTCAAGAAAATGAGAAAGGATATACATGCAATCAGGACAAGAAAAAGTGTGCTAATGAACACAGGTTATCACCTGTATGCAAGAATGGAGGGAGAAAGAAGTCTTTGTCCCCGTACACAAGTCAAGAACATATAATTCTTTGTAAACAGTTAAGACCAGAAAACCCACAGCTTTTTAAAAATATCAGACTTAAATATCTGAATTTATGGATGGAACTTTTTCAACACAGAAACAGATGAGGTCATTTAAAAACTAAAATTAACCTATTGCTACTTTTAAGTTAATAATGTTCAATAAGTTTGCTCATTTACCACCTTATTTAGATTCCCACTATTCAGATATAAAGGGACTAATTTATATCTCCAATGTGGAAGGCCTAAAAACTCTTTTAAAAAGCCTCCAGAGAGAAGGAAGTTCAGAAGGGGATACAAAACAAACAGGGCAATTTTATTATTACTAGTAGTAACTATTTATTATTTATTACCAGAATTTCATATACAATCCTCTCTTTTGTTATTCCACGTATACTGAAAGTATTAATGTTTCTTGATGTTTAAATTCATAACAACATGCTTTTAAACATTTTAAATTTTTAAAAAAGTCTCTATAAAATACATAAAAGAAAAGTTCTTCTACACTTAATTAAAACAGCAAATACCACAATTATCTGGTTCCTATTCAGCTATGCTAGCAACTAAATAGCCTTTGGATGATGGAATCATTTGTGCTGTGTTCAAAATATTTTAAAAGGTCTTTATTGAAGGAAATACTGACCGTTGCCGAGTTACAGTGTTTCCAATCTGCTCTGGATCAGAGGTAAAAGAATCTGAACTACTGTACCCATCTGCTGGTGGTTTAGTGAAAAAAAAAACACACCACAATTTCATAATTAGTTACTTCATTTTTTACTCCTTTATCCATTTTAGATTTTACACATTATACATTAGTGGAGACTGACAAATGAAACCATATTCAGACGAAGAAATTAAGTATCAAACAACTTTAAAACTGAAAATTAGAAACAAAAACTCTATCAAGGAATGTAAAAAATTATCAAGTTATGATTTAACACACCTTCTCCTGTTGGGTTATTTCTGACTGTGGCAATAGTAGCAGGTTGGATATCAAGACTTAAGAGTAGTATTGGAGAATCATATTGTGCTAGTTGAAAAGTCCTAACTTAGATCTTACAATGTAAATTCTCAGAGATAGGAACAGCATAACACAATCAGGTAGGGAATTCAAATAGTTTCTGTTGATGTATATATAATATTTAGAGGCAGAATGGTAGAGTGCATTTATTTTACTTACTACTTACGTGACTTTGGTCAAGTAACAACCTCTTTTCACCTCAGTTTAATTAACAGACTGGATCAGATGACCTCTAGAAGACTAGCTCTAGACCTATGTTCCTACAGTCATTAATTTTTTAACCCTGACATTACCACACTCTACCTGTATTGTCCAGAAGCCTGTGAATATCCTTATAAATAAGTATCTTCATAATGGTGCAAACTAGTCTAGAAAGTGCTTTTAGTGAGGTAGCTAAATCAGGTATTATGGATACAGTGCTGGACTTGTAGTCCTCTAAGTTCACATCCCTCCCCAGACACTTATTAGCCATGAGACCTTGGACAAGTAGGTCTTCCTAGGTTTCCTCATTTGTAAAATGGGGGTAATAACACTACCCACCTCACAGAGCTGTTCTGAGGATTAAAATGAAATAATATTAATAAAGAGATTCCTTTAACCTATACTACAAATGCATTATAAATCTAGTTATCATTACTGATAAAACAGGACTTGAAACATACTGCTTAATTTCCTTAAAGCAACCCAGGCTTCTTTCTTCCTCTTAACCAATGAACTGCTGAAGACATAAGATGCAGGGGTGGACAACCTGAAGTGACCACATGTGGTCCGCTAGGTTCTCAAGTGCAGCTCTTTGACTGAATTCAAACTTCACAGAACAAATCCCCTTAATAAAAGATATGTTCTGTAAAACTCAGCATCAGTCAAAAGGCTTCACTCAAGGATCTAGAAGGCCTTGAAGCCACAGGTTCTGCATCTGTGAAGAGTATCTCCCGAATTACCTAAGAAACCAACACCTGTCCAAGAATCCTTTCAGAAAGGCAAGACCAGCTGGGTAGTGCACAAAGTGTAAGCCACAGTTAGTAGGAAAGGAGTCCAAATTCTACCTCGGACACTTACTAGCAGTATGAACCCGGGGAATTCACTTAACCTGTCTTGTAAATTCCCACCCATAAACTGGGGGATCATAATAGCAGCTACTTCCCAGTAGCCTTCTTTGTAAACCTTAAAGCACTATAACAAATGCTAGTCATCATTATTAATTCAAATTTTTGGCATGGCTAAAACACAGTAATAAATGCTGGTGGCTGGCTATACAATAACTATAATAACTCATTAAAGCATTCATTGTAGTGTTTACAATTTTGCAGCAAATTTCAACAATAAAACATAACTAAAATTTTACTCAGTATAGGATGCCCTTCTATTTTATGCTGTCAGCTTTAGAATTAAGGTAGACCTATTTGGTTACTTCAAAACTGTTAGTTTTTATAACAAAAGCTGATAATTTGGTCAACTGGCAAGCCAATGAAAGAAAAGAAGATTTGCTTAAAAGGATTAAAAGGGTAGACTTCTACGATTATTCTTAAAGGTACTTTTCAAACATTCAGATGTGAGTTCATTACAAGCTTGAATTTCACCTCAAAACTTCTGGTTTTCTTTTCTTCAGGTATCATCTAATGTCAACCTTGACATCAGGTAACATAAGCATTGCATTTAAGCCTATCAATCTTGACTACAGCTGGGGTCTTTTGTTCTCCAACAGAGGAGAAAAGAAAGATACTTGTTGGAGGATTAAATAGCTTCCCTTTAAGTAGGATGAAGATAAATGAACTGAACTGTGATCTGTGAAAGAAGGAAAAGGATATAGTTTTCTACATATACAATTTCCCCAACGTGGAAGAAAGGTAGTAGAGGAGCTAAGAATGAGTTAGACTGTTCTCAAAAATAACAAATAGGTCAAATCATCTACCCAATGAAGCCTGACTGTTGTTCCAGTCACAGAAAAGGGAGATTCCAAAAGGGGTAGGAGAGGCAGTGTATAGTCTCTTTATAATTTCACTCATAAGTATAGGAGGTTTTAAAGTTAGGTGCATTTAATACAAACATTGCAAAATGGCTATTCCTTTAATTTCTTCAGTGCCTAAATCAAGACTAGATTTGAAAAACTACATTTTAACTTACCAACTGTATTTCCAGAAACAAATTTCACTGATGAATTTATCTTATTTTCTTCTGAAAGGTCAGGTGGTTTCACAAGTAATGGGCTAGTGGGATTAGTATGATCTAATAAAAAATGTATTACACAAAAATATCTAGGTAAAATTAAACACATTTAAAAATGATACAAATCCATAAAATGTCATAAAAGATATTTCTTTAAGTATTTGAAAACAGAAAAAAAGGCTGTCAAAACTATTACTTGCATTTACATCATGAAAGTATAAAATTCAAATGTTTATCTTTTATATATTCTCTTAGTTTTTAGGTAGACTTTTAAGTAGCATCTAATGATTACTTTTTAAATATCAAATTTATAATGTAGGTTCTATAGTTAAAACATGTATGTTTAATATATTTTAATTACAAATTCATAACAACCACATGAAGATGCAAGTTACTTAGAAAATCTCTCTTCTCCAACTACACTCTTAACATTTAGAAATATACCATATTTATTCATTTACCTTGAAGAAAGGACAATTTCCGGTAAGCAATCATATACCCCAAAGAGCTGTTTTACATATGTAAAAGTATTTTGCAAGTAAATAAACATTTATTAATTGCCTACTATGTGCCAGACACTGTGCCAGGAGCTGAGAAAAAGAAAGAAAATTCCCATCTTTTTCTTTTCCCAGCCCTAAATAATAAAGTGACTCCTATTCCTTGCCCAAGACCAATGTGTGCCCCTGATTCCACACCCTCTTGTCTTCAACAGATTGCATCCTTAAATCATTCCCTTCCTTTCAAATCTTCAGTCTTTGTTTATCTACTTGTTCCTTCCCCACTGTCTTCAAACATACTCAAGTCTCCCCAAGCCTTTAAAAAAACTTTTGCTAGATCCTACCATTCTATCAAGGTAACATCCTATATCTCTTTAACTTTTTTCAGCCCGTGCTTTTGTCCTAGAATAAGTATTTATATGCAGTGCTTCCACTTCCTCTTTTTTCACTCACTCAATCCTTTGCTGTCTGGCTTCACACTGCATTATTCAACTGAAACTATTCTAACCAAAGTTACCAAAGCCTTGGGCAAATCTGATGACCTTTTCCTCCATCTCAACCTATATGCTGCACCTGATACTGCTGACCACTCAATCCTCCTAGATACTCTCTCTTGGATTTTTGTGATGTTAATTTCTCTGGTGGTTTCTGTCCTACATGTTAAATGTTCCTTCTCAGTTTCTTCCGCTGGTTTATCTTCTACACTACAGTCTTCAGCTGTGGGTATTCCCTAAGACACAAGGTACTTTTCCTTCTTTCAGTGCTGTATTAGCTCCCATGGGTTTACCTACCAGCTCTATGCAGATCACTCCTAGATTTATATATTCAACTTCAGTCTCTCACACCACCAACTGCTTAATGGACATTTCAAACTGGATATCCCACAAATACCTCACACTCAATATGTCTGAAGATAACTCATTATCTTTCCCCTAAAACTTAACTTCCAAATTTTATTTTCAGACGAAAAATCACCATTTTTCCAGTCCCTTGGTTCATAACCTTGGTGTTTATCTTCAACTCTTTACTTTTTCTTATCCCACATACACAATCCACTCATGTATCTACAACATTCTCTTGCATCCACCTCCCTTTCATATGCACACAACCACCTTAATTCAGCCTTCATCATTTCTCACCTAGATTACTGCACCAGCCTCCTGTGTTTTTCCTTCTTTACCTGTCCCTTCTCCAATCCACTACATTGCTGCTGAAGCAATTTCCCTTAAACTCAGATCTGACTATGTCAATCCCCCACTCAAACCACTAGTGGTGCCCTACTGCTGCTAGGATAAAATATAAACTGTTTATCTTCCAAAGCCCTTAATGACCTGCTCCTAGCCTATTTTCCAGGCTAAATGGATCCTGTTAACCCACTTGCGTTCTATAATCAAAGCAAACTGGCCTTCTCTTTGATCCTTATAGATAATACTCCAACTCCATCTCTGTGTCTTTTGCTGATTGCCACATGCCAGGAATGTCCTTTCTCCTCACCCTCTGCCTCTTTTCCTTCAAAGCATAACTCAAACAGCAGATACTAAATAAAACTTTTTCCTGATTGCCACTAACTTCTAGTATCTTCTCTTCCAAGGTAAACAACCTTTTATTAATTCTGTAAATACTTACATATGTCCATGATGTTTTACCCTATTTGCAAGCTTCTTGCAAACAGGGATTGTTTCATTTCTTTTAATTAGTGTCACCAGCCCCTAGCAAAGTGTCTGATACATAGCAGGTGTTTAACAAACGTTTGCTGATTGTTCAGTGGCAAGCTTTCATTCCTTGTTCATTTTCTTATCAATCTTTCACTCATGTTATATTCAACTTAAAGTTTTCTATGGAGTTCAGCTGTTCTGTATATTTTTGTGAAATGGAGAGAAAATACTAAATTTTAAAGTGAGCTCTGTGCAGGGAATTGCCATGAAAAGAGCAAGGAATTAAGAACTAAAGCTGATCACTAAAAGTATAATTATTTGGCTGTTTTAAATTGATAGCACCTTTTATAGAAAACAGTTTCCTTACCACTTCCAGTTCTTTTAAGTTCCATTTCCTGCATGTGAATTTTGCTTGGAGTCATTCGAATGGGAACTGGATGAACAATAGCAGTATCCTAAATATAAAAATAGGGAAATAGAACATGTTAACACCATATAAGGTTTTTATGTAATACTAGTTACTAAAACCTAAAAACTATATTTTTCATTCATATTTAGGCAGGCATGAAAACATGGATTAGTATTATAAACTAGTTAAACCTTTTTTGAAAAGATGCCTAATTAGAAACTAAAATGGAGAATAATATTACTTGTTTTCTAATAAATACAGCTCAAAACAATTTATATATGCTTAATCAAACTTTGTTACCTAAACAGGTAAAATATATAAAAATTCAACTGCTACCCATATTCAAAATCAAAGTTTCAGGAACCAAAGAAGTTTGGCTTTTGGGAATAATGAAATGTAATTTTTTACTTTGGACAGTTTATGTAAAAATCAACAAAATTATACTCTAAAGGCTCAAAGTATAAACAAGGGCCTGAAAACTAGAAAATTCAATTCTCCCACCCAATCCTAAGGCAAGTTCAAAACTACCCTAATGCCTATAAAATACAAAAAAAAAAAAAAAAACACCCCTCCCTTCAAAAAAAAAAAGCAAAAATGCAATCACAAATTTGCCAGCTAACATAAGACTAAAAAAAAAATTATAAAGTTATAACTCCATTTTCATGGAAACCACAAAAAGCTAATTATAATGTAAACATGGAATAAAGTGAAAATGGTAAATGTAAAAACTTCTTTCGATATGTTTGGAATAGTTTTTACAATTACAATCCTGATGGGTTAAAAGGTAATTTGTTTCAAATGTTCCTTAAATAATCTGAACAATGCTACCTGGCAAAGGAGGCCCAGACTTGGTCAGGACAAGTGTACTCACTCACCCAGGTGAATATGGTTATAATTCTAATGAAGTGGATTTTACAAATAGCTCTCACAACTATACTATTCCCTTGATTTTCTTTATAGTTGTAGACTGCTCAGTTTTCAGCTACCACACTCCTGTAAAATCCTGAAGTTTGCATGAGCTCAAATAATGATCAAGAAATCCAATAAAAATTATAGTGACTTCTTCCACCCTAGAATTCATGAAGAGTCAGTAAAAAGACCACCAGCATTAGGAAAGGGCCTCTCTAGCAAAGCTGGGACAAGAAAAACTGGAGATAAGACACACTTATCCAGAAAAATTGGTCTTAAGACATCAAAGGCAGGTGCCCTAGAGAAAACCCTATAGTGGTCAAAAAGCTCCAAAGAACAGTGCCACCCCTCAGTGCTCAGAGTAGGACAACTAAGAAACCCAAGTTCTCTAAGCATCCAAATACCTCCTGAAATCACAAGGTTAATTGCTCTGAACTTTAAAGATCCATTTGGGCATAATCTTGTGAAGTGAAGGCAGCACAAGAGCCCAAGGGATCAAGGGCAAGACAAAGAAGGGAAAGACCAAGAAATGTAGGGGGTGGAGTCTGACCTTGGCACAAAGCCTCAATTCAGAAAAGATGAGTGAATCAAAGAAAACAGCCATCAGCATAAAAAAAAATTATTGCAGATCTAGATCATCCTAAGGACTACATGAATTCTTAGAAGAAATGAACCAAAAAGATTAAAAAAAAACCCTGGAGGAAAGAACTGGAAGAATTAAGTAGCTTGGAATAGTGGCATCAAACTCAAATAGAAAGAGATCCCTGCAAGGCTCCATAATGACTTAGAAACCACATACTTACATCACCTAAGGTCTATTTTTTGAAAATTTATTTTGTTAAGCATTTCTTAAATACATTTTAATCTTGCCACACACTCTGGCTTAGAAGTCAAAGAAATGGATTCCTAGACAACTAAAACAAACAAAATACAAATCAGTGACTCTGACAAACAAGAAATATTAAATCAAAATCAAGACTGAAAACATGAGAGAAAATTTAGGACATCCAATATAAAAAAACATGAATTGGGTTCTAGGAGGAATAACTAAAGAATCACTGAAATCCCTTCCAAACCAGTGGGGGAAGAGTGGGAAAGTTTGGACATTTTATTTCAATAAATCTAAATGACCCCACCTATATATTTCAGTGTTTTAAAATGTACTCCCCGCTCTGAACACTCCTTGATCCCAGGACACTGGTCTTTCTTGCTGTTTCTTGCGTGCAACAATTCATCTCCTGATTCTAGGGCTTTTTATTGGCTCTTGCCCATGTTTAGGATGTCCTCCTCACTACTAGTACCCCTTGGCTTCCTTGACTTTCTTAAAAACCTAGCTCAAATCCACCAATTTCAAGAGGTTCTTCCTTTTTGTTCCCTTTTCCCTTTACATACCTTGTATCTATATAGTAGTTTGCATATTGTCTCTCCCAGTAAAATGTGAGTTCTTAGAAGGTGGAGAATATTACCCCAGGTTTTAAAACAGCACCTGGCAAATACTAAGGGTTGCAGAGGTGAAGAACCTGGGGCCTCAAGGTCACATGGGGCCTTCTAGGTCCTTGAGTGTGGCATTCTGACTGAGTCCAAGTTTTACAGAACAAATCCTTTTAAGAATTCAGTCAAAGGGCCACATTTGAGGACATAGAGGGCTTCGAGGCCAAAGGTCCCCTACCCCTGGTTTTAAAGGCTTGTTGATGGAAAATGATGTAAACTGTTTAAATCTATTAGGACCAGAGAGTCAGGGGAAGCTAGAAACATATACCAGTCACCTCCTGAAAAGAATGCCAAATAGAATTCCCAGGAATGTTATAGCCAAAAAACCCAGACTTAAATGTCAAAGATAAAAAATTATTGCAAGCAGCTAGAAAAAAGTAGTTAACACACCAAGAATCTTTAATTTATACTAAAGTAGAAAGAAAGAACTTACTTTTTTCCCCCCATAAATGGAGCATGTGTGTAAGAAGTACACAAATATAGAGAAACGAGTAGGAAGACCAAGCATCAGATAAACCTTATTTTTATAGAAATGGACAAAGGACACACACACACACACACACACACACACACACACACACACAGTCTGGTATAGAAAGAGATCAAATTCAATAGGGACTGGAAGGTGGAGTGAAGCTGAGGCAATGAAGAAGAAGGATATCAGAGAATGAGGAGCTGTAAGGAAAATAAACTTCTGATCCTGTCGGGAAAATTAAAAGGGATGAGAGGAAGAAAACAAAGAATTAGACTTGAAGGGAACAAATTATGGATATGAATGTTATGGAATACTATTGTATCCTAAGAAGTGACAGAAGGTATGATTTCAAAGAATCCTGGCTGGCATAAAATGATGCAGAGTGTAGAGAGAAGAACAATTTATGTAAGGCCAGTTGCACACAGAAAAGCAACACTGAAAGACTTAGAACTCCAATCAACACAATAACTATGTCTCCAGGAGACTATGATAAAGTATGTTACCTACCTTCTGACAAGGAGGTGAGTATGAGAAGGTGAAGAAGGATATTTCTGGACATGATCCCAAGTCTCTGCCCACTCCATTGTGCCATTAAAGTTATTTTCCTAAAGTGAAGATCTGATCATGCTCTTCACCCTCCTTGAGCCTCCACTCCCAACAACAGTCCAGTGACTTCCTACTGCTTCCAGAATCAAATACAAAATTCTCCATTTGGCAATCCAAGCGCTTCATAACCTAGTCCCCTCCTACATTTCTAATCTTGACACACCTTATTCCCTGACACATTAACTCATTAATCCAGTCAGACTGGCCTGGCCTCCTGGCTGTTCCACAAACAAGATACTCCATCTCTCAGCTCCAGACATTTTTTTTGGCTGTCCCCCACACCTAGAGTGCTATTCCTTCTCAGCTCCAACTACTTACCTCCATGGCTTCCTTTAAATTATAACTAAAATCCCACCTTCTATAGGAAGCCTTCCTCAACCCCTCTTAATTTCAGCACTTTCCCTCTGTTAATTACCTCCTATTTATCTTGTACATATTTGTTTGCATGCTGTCTCCTCTATTAGACTGTAAGCCACTTGAGAGCAGGAATTGTCTTTTGTCTCGTTTTCTATCCCCAGCACTCAGCACAATGTCTGGTACATGGCAGGCACTTTCAGACTCTTCCACCTTCTACCACGATAACTCAGCAACCTCTATTTTGCTGAGGTTCATCACCCCACCAAAAATGGTACATACTATCTTCTGACTTTCCTTTCTCAATGAGTTTAAGCACCTAGCTCAGTTTTTCTCTTTCCCCCTACCCCTGCCTCATACTAGGTGACTACAACACAGATATCTAAACAACTCTATTAAATACCTTAACTGTACAGTTCCTCAACCTACTCATTTCCCTTGACCTACAACTTCAACCTTACTTTAGTTACACACAGAAATGGTCATAGGTTTAATCACACAGAAATGTTCCACTTCCATCTTCATGAACTTTGAGGTTCCTTTATTTGATCATAGTTTGTTGCCATTCCATCTCTGCTTTAACCTGTTCTTTGTCTTTACCAAGATTTCTAATCTCTCCATCTCAATTCTTTCCCAAACTATGATCCCTGCACTTGCTACACTCCCTGTCTTTCCACACCTTGACTCTTGGCAATCAGTTCATTCATCTTTATGCTATCCTCTTTTCTAAAGTCCCATTCCCCCTTATTCACTGCCAATCTTGCCCTAACACACCCCAGCCTTGGATTATTCACTATGCACTGTCTGTGCCACTGAACAAAGCTGGAGAAAAATTATTGAACTGTGATGATTGAGTCTGCTATAAATTTATGTTATATTATCTCAATGGATCCTCAAGGTGATGAGACAATTCTTTTATACCTTTTCTTCCCTCCTCAGACTATGCAGATGAGAACGTGCCTTATCTTTCCCCACTCCAGTTCATCTTCCTGCACTCTACTGCTAAAGTGAACTTTCTAAAACACAAGACTGTCCATGTCATTCTCCTTCTCAAGAAACTCAAGTGGCACCCCTTTACTGTACTTTAACTATACAGGTATAATATAAAATATATTTTTTTCTGAATGTAAAATTCTCTATTTAGTTTTTAAAATTCTTTATAACCTAGCCCCCTTCTACCATCTAACTCCTTACTCTTCCCTCCACATAATCTATGATCCAGTGACTGGCCCACTTACTTTTTATTTCCACCAAACACTCCATGAATTTTCATTGTCTGTGCCCCATGCCTGGGATTCTCTTTCTCTTCACCTTTATCTCTTGGCTTTCTTCAAGCCTTAACTAAAGTTTCAGTTTCTACAAAAAGTCTTTTCTAGGCCTCTTTAATCTTATTAACTTCTCTCTGAGAAAATTTCCACTTTATCCTGTGCATATCTGGTTTGTACACTGATTTTTGTCCTCATTAGACTGTGGGCTTCTTCAGGGCAGGATACGTTTTTGCTTTTCTTTGTATTCCTAGCAATACACAATGCCTGGCACATGAGAGCTTAAAAATGCTTGCTGACCTGACCCTTAACGAAAATGTAAGGAAGATAAAGAGTTACAACAGAAGGAAGCAAAAAATAAATGGTGCAATGGTGTTAGGCACATACATGAGCAAGGACTGGGCCAGAGCTAGATAAAGAGTCCAAGAGTCCAATTATGCTAAGAGAGGAGTTTAGTATCCATTTCCAGGATTCCACAGGTACATTTAATAACTGCATTTCCAAGCTGGGCTACCTTTTGATTTCTAGATGTTAAAGTTAAAAATTAAACTCTTTTATTTAAGATAATAATTCAATAAATGTTTACTAAATATACTGAATATCCACTGTATAAAAGATATTTGCTAGGTGATGGATATATCAAGAATAAAAACACTGATGTTAACTTAATGAACATAGTGGAGACATGTACCAAATATTTATTTAAAATATGATGAAGTGACTAGAAAGAATGGAACATGATGCTAAGAAAAATTCAGGGAGAGAAAGGTCACTTCTAGTGTGGAAAGAGCAGGGAAGTTTCTTGGTGGAAGTGGCAAGTGAGAGGAGATTTTAAAGAAAAAGAAGGATTTCAACAGTTCAAGATGATGTAGGGAAGAATTTTCTTCAGTCATGGGAGATAGGACATGTGAAATGTGTGGTGGCAGTAAAAGGCAGTATGAGATTAAGAGAACAAGTAATACAACCTGCTTAAAGCATGGAGTGAAGGAAATACAAGTGGGAAGACAGGTTGGAAAACTGTGGAAGGAGCTGTCTGCTAGGCTGAAGAGGCTCTAATTTGATTTGGTAGGCAATGGGGTCAAGTTTTTTGAGTGACAATGATCACACATGCAGCAGGGAAAAATAATTTGAGTAAAGGATAGATTAAAAAAAAGACTAAAGACAAAGAGACTATTTACAACAGTCCAAGGCAAGAAACAATAAAGGCCTTTATCAAGATTGGCAGCAGTGAAAGAGGACAGAAGGCAATAAATGCAAAACTTATTAGAAAGGCAAAATCAAAGGATTTGGCAATGACAGAATGAGAATTAATGATTTATCAGTTTAAGACAAACCTTGCAACTCAATTATTAGTACTCTTCCATATAAAAGCAAATATATGAAATGTCATTTCAAAAGTAGCAACTAGTATCATAAACAATACAGACATAAATGTAAACAAATTATAACTGAGAATATGAAATGTGATTAGTGCAGCTGAGTGGTATGGTTACAGTACTGGACTTGGAAGTCAGGAAGACCTGAGTTCAAAGCTTTCCAGAGACATTTACTAGCTGTGTGATTCTGAGTAAGTCACTTGTTTCCTCATCTGTAAAATGGAGATAACATGAGCACCCAACAGGGTTACTGTGAGAATCAAATAAGGTAATGTACATAAAACACAATGCTAACCTTAAAAGTATTACACAAATGACAGTTTTTACATAATGACAATTAATGAACTAATTGTTGTTCCTTGCGTAAATATACCAGCAGAATTTTGACTAGGATATGCATGATAAAACACCTAAGAAATACGAACGAATGTCCTATATGCCTAAAATTATGGGTCTGACTCATATACTTGAACTTTCTAGAAGATCAAAATTTAGAAATTTTTGACACATGACATGAATTGGTTTTTCTGAATTCATATTTATAGAAATAACTTAAAAGAATCAGAAGGTCAAATCAAAAGGACTATCTAGGTTGCATCTTAGGGGCCTCCTATTCAGTTTAAAAAATAAATAATATTCCCCTCCCTTTCTGTGCATGCACAGAATTTTTTGGCTGATGTCCTCCTAGCTTGAAAGCCCTTCTCATTATACATCTAACTCCTACCAATCTTTAAAAGCATATCTAAATTCTCTCCTCGACCATGAGCATCCTTCCCTCATGATTCTAAAAATGTTTTCTTCTACCTTTCTGACTACTTCCAAAAACAAAAAATATTGCCAAATACATTCCTTAGCAAATAATTAGTACATATTCCAACAAAATGATGAGTGTGTATGAGCGAAAGACATGTAATTTTGTTCTAGTGCAGGAACTCTCTCCACCAACAGATTCTATACTGGGTCTATGATTTAGCACTATATT
Source organism: Potorous gilbertii (assembly GCA_028658325.1). Classification (NCBI taxonomy): domain Eukaryota; kingdom Metazoa; phylum Chordata; class Mammalia; order Diprotodontia; family Potoroidae; genus Potorous; species Potorous gilbertii. The sequence goes on along the minus strand of JAQQSK010002843.1, from coordinate 43,148 downwards.
TAAGTCATTAAGGAGTTGCCTGGGAACAAACACATAGAGGTTAAGCTATTTACCTAACATACAGTTAGTCAGGGTCAAAGGCTGAACTGAATATAGCTCTTAACTCAAAATCCAGCACTGTATCCACTACCCCACACAATTCTTCTACCGGAGTATGTATGGGAATGTATAAATTTATTTGCCTATAATATCAGTGAAAAATAAATTCATATTAATAAATTTGATTAAATTTGACTTAGCTGTTCCAAAACTGAACGACTGGCCAGAGGTAAAAATGGATAAGAAAAGTAGACTTCTCTTTTTTATATGCTGACTTCTTCAGAAGTTTTATAGTCCTCTAGGATTAAGAAGAAATCATGGCAATTACTAAGAAAGTAAAATCAGTATTATGGGACTCCTTGGTGGTCTGATTTCATGTCAATACTCCAGTAAAAGTCATTGAAAAGTTTTGTAATCCACTAACAGCCTGGCTAATTGACCCACTGGAGATGCTTAGACTAAGTAATTTTATGCCCTTATTTTTGACTTTGCTACAATGTATAAGAAATGCTTTGAGAAATGACACTTCCTAATCATAAATGTCAGAGAAGATGTAGGAAAACTGGAACATTGTTGGAGTTATGAACTGATCCAACCATTCTGGAGAGCAATTTGGAACTATGCTCAAGAGATATAAAACTGTGCATACCTTTGATAAAGCAATACTACTATTAAGTCTATATCCCAAAGAGATCACAAAAAAAGGAAAAGGATCCATATGTACAAAAATATTTATAGTAGCTCATACTAATGAGTGGCAACGAATTGTAAATTGAGGGGATGCCCATCAACTGGGGAATGGCTAAACAAGTTGTTGTATATAAATGTAATGGAAAAATATTGTTCCATAAGAAATGGTGAGCAGGCACATTTCAGAAAACCCAGAAACACTTGCATAAACTGATACTGAGTGAAGCATGCACAGCTAGGAGAACACTGTACATAGTAACAGCAACACTGTGTGATGACCAACTTTTTTAGACTTAGCTTTTCTGAGCAATACAATGATCTAAGACAATTCCAAAAGACTCAGAATGGAAAATGTTATTCACATCCAGAGAACAAAACTGTGGAATCTGAATGCAGATCAAAGCATACTATTTTCTCTCCTTTTTTGGTTTTGTTTCTCTGGTGAAAAACCACTCTTTTGTTTTGATTGTGGAAATTTGTTTAATATGATCATATACGTATAGCCCATATCAGATTACATGCTGTCTTGGGGAGGGAAGGGGGAAAATTTAGAACTCAAAAATCTTATAAAAGTGATGTCTAAAACATAAAATAATTTAAAAAAATTTTTTTAAAAGAATACTTCCTGATTCCAATCCCTGCCTGCTGCTCCATTTCCACTTCTAAATTCTCTCTCACTAGCTATTTAGATAGATAAGCAAGTATGTATGACAACCCAACTTCTATATTAACAAAATAAACTGACTAGTATCAGTAAGACTCATTCCTCTTCCTAACTGCCTGGTTAAATCGTTAAGGCTTGATTACAAACATATGTTGATAATCTGTCTAACTGGTTTCACAGTTAGACAGTCAATACTTATTTAGGACCTACTCTAATTCCAATGATCTCCACCTCAAAGGAGTACATGAAGACATGTAGTTAAGCAGCCTGGTTAGGAGGGCTATACGCTAGTTCCTACCATTTATAATACTTAAGCCACCTAACAGTGTGGTTGTAACTAGACCTTATCATTTATAATCAATAAATATTTATTAAATAGAAGCTACATGCCAGGCACAGTGCTAGGCACTGGAAATGCAAATTCAGTAAAGGAAAAGGCTTACATTCACTTCTAAGCCTCAAACTTAATAATCTTCAACAGTATACAATTCAACAGTATCTTAGCTCCAACAGTATCTCTTTAACCTTACTCTTGGAATCTGCTATTTGCCAAAACCTGGGATCCTCTTAATATCTTAATTCTTTTGCCTAAATCTTCAATCCTATTTCCACTTCCTTGCTCCTCAAACTTGCTCCAAGAATGCCCTGCAATTTCAATTTTTCCCTCTCCACTGGCTTCTATATAACAAGCACATTCAAGTCTTTCACACATTCTGAAAACATCCCTTTGATCCTCTCTGTTTAACATATATCATCTCTCCTCCATTTCAAAGGCAAAGAAAGAATATATAATCACAACCTCCACTTCCTCTCTACCGATTCACTCAACACCTTAAAAATTAACAGACGTCACTAGTGACCAAATCCAATGGCCTACTCTCAGTCCACAATTTTCTCAGTTATTTGATAACTGTATCCCATTTCTTGATATCCTTTTCTTCCTTAGTTTCTGTGACAACACATTTTTCTGGTTCTCTTACTATTTTTTAGTTTTTCTTCTTTTGTCTCATTCACAAGCTCTTTTCCTTTTTCCCTCAACACAGGTGCACATAATGTCCTATCTTTGACCTCTTTTTTTTTTCATAACTCTTGTTGGTTTTCTCTACTCTATTTACCTTGATGCTGGTAATTCCTAAATCCGTATTCTCCAGTCTTTCCTGAGTCCCTGCTGAACCATCAGCTACCTGAATGTCTCCCCAATATTTAAAACCTGCTAATTTCCCATCATTCTCTGGTTAATTAGGCTCAAAATCTAACTATTCATGACGAGCTCCCCTCATCTCATATCCAAGTACCTTCAAGTCTATTTCTAAATACTCCCCTTTCAAATGAACCCTTCCTCACACACTTCCTGGGCCCCATAACTCAGAGTTCACAACCTCATTATCTCTTACTTAGGAACAACCTACTCATCTGTTCATCTGTTGCTTCCTTCCACGACAACATAATTTAAGAGTCAGATGGGACTGATAAGAACGTCCTCCAGCCCACACCTGAACAAGAACACTTACAACAACATTTCCCAGTGATAATAAAGTCTTTGTCCAGTGAACTCGAGTGAAAAGCCCACTTAGCAAATTCAGCATGGGGTAGATTTTAATTGCTAGAAAGTTTTTTCTCATATCAAGCTTGAATCTGACTCTTTGTAACTTCTATCCACCATTTCTAGTTTTGTTTTCTAGAGGAACGAGTCTAATTCTTCTTATAACTAACTAGGGCATGTGCCCTCAGTCTTCTCTTCTCCAGAATAAATATCTCAAATTACTTTATGTGAACTTCCAAATGGCAAAACCTTGAGGTCTACTGTCATCTTGGTTGTCTTCCTGTGTATGTTCACCAGCTTAATAGTATCCTTCTGAAATATGCCACTCAGAAGAGTACTTGATTTAGGAAAGTATTACATCCCTATCTTGGACACTGTGCCTCTTAGCCAAAGACTGAACAAACTTTTTCTCAGTAATATGACACTACTGAGTTTGTAGTCAATTGAAACCTCAGAACATTTTCAGATGAAATGTTATCTGCCACACTCATTCCATATTATACTTGTGAAAATGATTTTTTAAAACTCAAGTTCAAGACTCTATATTACTTATAATTACACGGATCCCTACTGAATTTTATCTTTTTTATAATTATGCTAACACTCTATTGTTTTTCTACTCTTTCAAGATTTTGGGGGGTTTTTGTTGACTTCTCCTAGCTTTGTGACATTTGCAAATGTGATAAACATGCCACTTGTACTTTTATCTAAGTTACTGACAAATGTTAAACAGTACAGGGCCAAGCACAGATTGCTAGGACACTACACTAGATAACAGTGGACCATTAATAAATTTCTTACTTGCTGGGTCTGGCAACTTAAGCAGTTTCAAACATGCCTAATATATTTACAACTACCTTACATTTCTTTCTCTTGGCTGCAAGAACAGTATGTGATTGCCAAATGCTTTGTCAACATCTAGGTAAACTATATCCTCAGCATTCTTCTAATCTATAAATCTAGTGATCCTGGAAAAAAAAAAGAAAAGAAAAGAAAAAACTGGCTAGCCAGCATGACTTATTAATGCTCGACTTATTAATGCTCTTTTTAACATGTCATTTTTTTTCCTGACTTGCCTTAACCCACAAAATTCTCCCTTACAACAACAATGAAAAATAACACTGGCCACATCTAACAATGTAGGCTTCATTCTATACCAACAGCTTACTTCCCCTCTGCCAAAAGAAGGAAGCCATTTTTCACCAAAAGTTACCTGAAGTCATAAGTGATTACTGCATCGGTAAGAGATCTGCTATTTCTCAGTGTTGCTTTCCTTTATATTCTGGTGGTCGCTGCATATATTATTTTCCTGATTCTGTTCATTTAAATTTACTAGATGCATTTTGATGAAGCCATACCAATTTCTTTTCTAGATGTCAATAAACCATCTTTTTAGTGAAATTTAGCTTACTGGTCTATTTTTTGGATTGCTCATTCTCTTCATTTTTCTGAAAACTGAGACAACGTTCTCCCTATTGACAGTGGGTCAGCAATCATACTCAGACACTTTACACCACAAGTCAACGGAAGACTTACCTTCATAAGGCTGTCTAATCTTGTCACTTTCCTGATCAAAACCTTCAATGACTCTCAGTTGTATACTGGATGGATATAATACAAACTTCTTTGCCTGACATTAATGACCTTTTCAATTTGCTTCCAAAACCTACCCTTCTCGAGGCCTATCTCATACTACTTTCACTTGTTTACACATCAATTCCTGAACCCTTGCCCACACTTTCCTAGAACTACTACGTTCTTCCCTTTTTCAACCTATTGAGGTTACTTTACATTCAAGATTCAGCTAAAATGCTAATTTCTCTATATTCTTCCTCTCAACCAGGGAGAGATGATCTCTCAGTCTTTTAAAGTATCACAGTTTTATGCATTCTTGGTATTACTGCTATTATATTTACCTAGAGATGGAATTTAATTCTCCCGACAGATTGCAAATTCCTTGAGGGAAAGATGTCTTATTCATCTTTATAACTCACTAAATAAGAAAGTACCTAAAACAGCTCTTGTGTATAGAAGACAGTTAAAGTTAACTGAATAGAATCACCAAGCACACTGAAAGTAAGGGAACTCCCTGATGAGGTTTTCCCTCATTGTATACGTGGGCCAAAATAATCACAAGGTAATATATCTCCCAAGTTCTGGCAATCAGTATTGTCTAATGATGGGATCCTTATGAAGTGGTTCTTGTGTCTGAGGTCACCTCAGTTAAGTACTGAGTCTAAAAATTATATGGCTGTGCAACCATTTATCATTTCCTTAGAGCTTCCTGCCACCATGATGACAGGTAAGAAAATATCTAAAAAACCCAACAAAACAAAACTACCTCAATCGGTAAGGAGAAAAAAATGAAGGGTTTTATTTTTTCCTCACCCATCAAGAGCTGGAATCACAAGTCTTTCTTAAACAAACAATTAAGTTGAATAGGAATAAATGCTAAAACTGAAGCCACAACAGAGAAACTAAAGCACTTAGTCCCCAACACTGAAATCCCAAGTTGTTCTGAATAGCATTCTTGCTGAGTCTCACAAAAGCCCAAGGAAACAAAGTGATAACCTTCAAAACCCAACTCACTATTTCGTGAAGGCAATTTTTTTCCACAGCTAATTAAACTTCTCCTGCCACTACTGCATTTTCATTAAGTACTTGCAATAAACCAAACTGTGTCAATAAGAGACATGAATAATATCACAATTTAAATTAACAAATATTAAATCTTCTCCAGAAAATGCTATTACAATTAGTAAAATTGGTAAGTTTTGAATTTCCTTTTCTTTCTATTTCCTCTGCCCACTATCTGGCACAGATATGAATGAACAAGGAAAAGTTTAGCAGTCTGACATCAAGAAGGAAAAAGAATGGCTAATCTGATTAATTTGCCCCTGGAATAACCAAGGACAGACTGATAAAATATTTGTAAAATTTCAAACATGATGTCCATGCTACTGTAAGATGGAGAACTATAAACATTCCAATCAAATACAATAATTATTTGTGCAGTGGAAAAAGCATTGAATTTAAACTCAAAGAACATGAGGCCAAATCCCAGTTTGGCCACTTATTACTCTAAAACTTTAGTCACTTAGCTAGACTAAGATGAATCTAGACTAGATTGAAATCTTTAGTCCTTTCCAGCTTTATATCTATAATCCTTTTAAGGCTCAATCAAGTTTTATTCATTCCAAGTATTCATGGAATGAGGTAGAGTTGTTTTTTCACATCAGTTATCTAAAATACAGGTAGGAAAGAACCCTTTCTGTAGTGAAGAAATGCTAGTGGTCAAAAACCCAAAAGACTTGATTACATTTCGTCACTTTATCTAAATCTTCCTTAATCCTGTTTCCCCAATTTTTACCTCCCTTTACACTCTTCTTTCCTTTCTACTTAACCCTTTTTGTTTTTAAGAAGTTGTTTTAGCACATCCCTCTCAATGACAACAAAGGGAAGAAAAAGTCAAGTAGTGAACAGAGATAAAAGTGTTGAAGTGTTAAAATAATTTGGGGAGTTCTTTTAAGCTAGGTTTTGAATCTGTCAAACTAGGATATAAAATTTGTAGCCTTTCTTAAGGCAACACAAGTAAACCACAGACAAAATACAGTTTCAGCTATACAATAAGACAACATGTATGTTATGCTGAATTAAAAAACCTCAACAGCACTCAACACAGGCAAAAAACCCAGACCAAATAAGCCCAAAGCTACACCATTTGCAGTTATACAATGACAGTGCATAAATATTTACAGATGCATAAGCATATAAATAATATATAATGTATAAAGCATACATATAAAATCGTAGTTATAACAGTGCAGTAATACTTGTATATGGTCAATAAAACAATGAATTAGCCAATGAACATCAATTAACTAATTTAGCTGTCACAGATTATTTCTTTAGATGTGACAACCATTTTACAGATTTTAAAAGAACGTATTTTCCATCTAATGTTAAGATGACTTGACAATACGGAAAATGGCAAAAATATATTTCCCATTATGTAAGCACACAAAATTAAAAAACAAGAAAACAAAAAACCAAAGCCTGCCACCATTCCCATTTAAGCACTCCACTGAACCATGCATAACAGCTTTAAAAAAAAAAAAGACCAAAACAATGAATGGAAATTCAGGGTTAATAAAATTAATTTCAAACAAGCAAGCTAAGTGATTGACTTACAGGATCAGCTGGTGCAATGTTAGAATCAAATTGGGTCAGAGTTTGTGAGCTTGAAGAGCGTTCACTAAATGTCTCCCACTGCTGAACAGACAGAGGAGAGACAAGTCAGCATGATGAGAAAGATGGAGTAAAAGATCACTGGAGAAGATTTAGCAAAGTAATTCAGGAGTTGCACTGCAAGTTATGTGTCATAGGCCTCACTTAAAATACCATAATAATATTTATTTTTCATAAATCTCTTACATGTTCCAATTTACTTTCCTATCCTAAATGTGCACCATTTTAATATGATCAGAGATATTTGACCAATTTGAACTCTATGGAAATGTTGGAAATCTGAAGGTCAGAAAAGTACCACAAAATATTTGGAAAGTAAAATGTTAAGTGGTGACGATTCTCAGGAGTTTTTTAAAAAAAATTCCTTTAAGAGAATTATCTAGAACAAGGTTGGGGAACCTTCAGCCTTGATGCCACATGTGGCCTTCTAGATTCTTAAATGGAGCCTTTTGATCGAACACAAATTTTACAAAACAAATCCTTTTAGTAAAAGGTCACTTGAGGATCTAGAAGGCCATATGTGGCCTCAAAGCTACAGGTTGTTCCCCACCCCTGATTTCTAGAAGAATAACTAAAACTCTATTCAAAATATTGCTGGTACAGAATTTAATGAAGCTATGACTATTAAGTTCTTAGTTGAAAATATTATTCGAGTATGACTTAGCAGTGCAACCCCTGAAAGATGATTATATTATGTATGTGCACATATTTAATACAAATGAATAGATATTTAATTATATATAATTGAGACATAATGCAAAGAATTCTTGAATACATATTTGAGTTTTTGTCAATTTGTAGCAAGTCAACCCCTGCAATCAGCACTACAGAACATGGCCATGCCAGATAACAAGACAGAACTGCCAATCAGGCATCCCCATTCATGCTAGAAAAATTAGCCACAATGAGAGCAAATCAAGCATCATATGATATCTTTAAATACAAAAAAATTACTCTTCTAAAAGAGGTACACTGAAAAAAATAATATCTCTGCATATATATATATGTATACATACATACATATATATATACACATATATATCAGTGGAATGATGGGTCTGCTTTAATATGTATGGCAGGTAAAATTTCAAAATGAAAAAGGCTATTTTGGAGAACAATTTAGTGAGACTATAAATAAGAATCTTCATATGAGAAATTGATATTAATAATATCAATATAAACTTTAGTTTTTACAGCAACTTCTAATATAAAAACTATATAAACTCAAAATACTTTTTGGAGAGAAAGGTAGGAGGACCACTAACCTTTGAAATGGGTGAGAGGGAGAAACCAACATAAATGCTGTATATATAAATGCATATACACTTATCCCATCTATCCCAAATCTCCATCCATACTTCAGAATGGAATTGTTGTGCCTCTTATATCTCCCTACCACTTCAGAAGTACCCAATTTGATGTATTATGAAATAAAATGTTATATAAGCATATTTCTAGTCTATTCCAAGTGTAAGGTTCTATATTCTAGGGTAAACTGTTGGAAATTACCTGGGGAAAGGACAGGACAATTCAGCATTCCCCTTCACTAAAGAACCACTTTATTTCATATAGTGGTAGAATTTTATCAGGAAATCTTTATTTTTTGCTTTTTATTATTATTAATAACAACTGCTAGGGAAAATAAATTAGTATGGACACAAATGAAATAAACATTAAACTTTTTGTTCACATTTGTTTGTCAAATGAATAGCAAGTTTTAGACGTTAAGTTCCTTGAGGGCAAGGACTTTTGATTTTTGTCTTTGTAGTCCTAGTACTTAAGCACAATGATGGATATATAGTCGGTACTTAACAAAAGTCTGTTGACTGATTAAATTCCAAAGTCAAAGACTATGGCTTACTCTTCTTTACATTCCTACATGTTTTTATGTAAATATTTTGATCTTTATACACTATGTTTGATCAATAAGTCCTTAATATCAAAGTTGGTTACACTAGTACACTCAATTTCTTAAATCATCCAATAGGAATATAATTTGGTCACATGAGGGAATACAACAAATACTGGTCTTAGAAGATGGAGGTTTGAGTCCTGGCTTCAAAGTTTTTTATGATTTTGGTTAAGTGATGTAAATGCCTCCACCTCAGTTTTCACATCTAAAATTGGAATAACAATAAATAACACCTAGTTTTATAGGTTATTTGTGAGGATAAAGCAAAAAGATATGTGTAAAAAAACCCTTTGAAAGTCTAAAGCATTATGTGAATATGAATTGCCATCATTAGGATGAAAAACAAACAGATATAAAGACTAAATAATAAGACTAAATAAAGACTAAACCAATAACAGGTTTTTAATGAATAAAGTATCTAGTCATGTTAAGGGATATTAAGGACCACAGCTTTCTTTAGAAATAGGAGATCTCAGAGACCATCTAGTCCAACTCCCTTTCTTTCACAGATAAGAAAACAGAGGCTAATTTAAGTGGCCTGCTCATGGTCACAAAAGTAAAAACATAAGAAATGGAACTGACTCCAGTCAGTGTTCTTTCCATACTGTCATCAGCAACTTGTCTTAATAATGAAGCAATGTAAATGTGGCACAGCAGACAGATCATTAGGTTTGGAGTCAGAAGACCTAGAATCCAGACTGTGATTCAGATGTTCATTAGTACAATCTTGCATGAGTCAGTCTTTTAGGGCTTTATTTTCTTCATCTGTAAAGAGGAATGATAATACTTGTACTACTCAAACCCCAGATCTGTTTTGAGTAAACTGTTTTATAAATCTTAAGTGCTACATATACTTTCAAAAATTTCAATATAAAAAATTTCCCCTATAGAACAAAAGCTGGAAAAACTATAGTTTCAATGCTTTTTTCCTATAAGTTCCTGGTAGACCTTTAAGCTCCTTCAAAATCTAATCTTCATGTTCTTTTTGGCCACTGGAAAAAAAAAATCACTTATGGCTTTCTATCCATATTTCAAATTTATGAATTTAATGCCCTGAAAATTAATGGTGCGACACTATCATTCTTTATTATCATTTATTCAGTATCATATCATCACTATCATAATGACAATCATTATAGCTGTCACCATTTATTATCAAAAAACTGGAAATTTGAGATGCTGGTTTTTTTCTTCCACATTGCCCAAATTACCTGAGAGTATCTCTGAAGTGACATTTGTGCTTTATGCCAAGATTCTTAAAGAAAAGGGAACCAATTAACCGATGCCTTTCAAATGAGAATATGAAAACTACACTCTATACTACAACACTAACATTTGTTTGCCTTAGAATCAATTTTAAATGTGGTTCCAAATAAAAAGAACACTGAAATGACATGAAAAGTTTGGTTATTAAAGAAAAGTTATAGTAAGTTAAATTATGAGAAAATGGTACCATTTGTAATAGAAATTCATTTGTTTTGGACTCTTTTAACAGAGCTCTTAACATATAGATTTTATTGGTTTTGTATATTTTCTATACTGTCTCTAATTCCACAATTCTATACTATCTCCAACTTGCTAATTTTTCTGATCGTTAACTGACACCACTAAGTGTAAAAGAAAAACAGGCCCTCTTTTTCTTAAACGAGCTTCATGTGGGTGTAAGACTTCAAATGGTTCAGCTACTGTGAATTTTTGCAAGAACAGAAATGGGAAATGTTTTCCATTAAATTTTAAACTTATTAAAACTTAATATTTATACATTTTAATGCTAATTAAATTTTAATTTAATAAAATCTTATGCTGTATTTAGTCATAATAAGCATTCTAATAAATGCTTTAAAAAAACTAGACTGACACTACAAAAACCTTAAGTTAGTTTTATACAGGACAATTTTTATTACTTAAAGAAATTTTTAAAGTCATCTTGTGTATATCTCTACTTCAGAATTAAAAACTAGATCTGTTATATACTTGAGTACACTGGAATATAGACAGATATAAACAAAGATGAAAATGATTAAGAAAAATCTCTAGATGTTTATTACTGAAAATGAAGATCAGATCTGGAAAGCTATGAATTTTCTGGCACTGGGTGTGGTCTAAAAGGGAAATTAAATATAAGAGGTACAGGTTGGTAGTCTTATGACTTGGGAAAATGTGGCCCAAATTCTGCCTCAGACACAAACATATGACCACAGACAAGCCAGTTAACACATTTGAATCTCAAAATCCTTATCTGTAAAACAGAGATAACAATATCTAGAGTACCTACCTCACAGGGATGCAATGAAGTTCAAGTGAGATCATATATGAAAAGCATTTTACAAACTTTAAAGTATTACAAATAATGATAATTATTATAGTAAATTAAAGTTCAGAAAAGCCATAGTAACCTAGAGGATAGAAGGTTATAAACGTAAAGACCTGGATTCAAGTCCTGTCTCTGACATATACAACTGTATGGAAGGGCAAGTCAATTATCCTATCAATGTCCCAGGCAACTATTTAAGACTCTAAATTGTATACACGTTTCCAGTTTGCACTGGGGGAAATTTTCACTTATGAAATCACAGCTTGGGACTACCCTATCCTATGTTATTTTTCTTTCTCCAACTCCACCCCCTAACCTAGAGTATAAGATGATTCAGTAAGAATCAAAAGCTCACTGATTCAAAAAGAAAACTTTCTAAAATTTGACACAGACACAAATATATACTGAGTTACAGAAATGATGACTTTACTGAATAGGATATTGGCATGACCTCTAAATTTCCTTTTGATTTTAAGATTCCATGACAGTGTCAAAAATAACTTAACACTTCTAAGAATGAAGAAAACTACCTACCTAACAACTCAACAGCTGAAGTACTCATTTTTTCTTTTCATATTTTTTGCTTAATTTTATAAGTCTTCTACAAATGAATTAATAAGCAAAATTCCCACATCAAAGAAAAGGGAAGGTGTGCTAACCTCACTGCTCTGATTCAGTTCTGGCCAGGTCTGGTTTAATGATGGCATTGATGGTGACTTGCTTGGAGGTGCTTCTGCAGGGGACCCTGAGTAACCTACCTCACCTGACTGATCACCAACATCTGAAATTTAAACACACAAACCAAAAAACAAGTCAGATACCATATTTGGAAATGCTAATTTAAAAAAATGCCCACAAACTCTTTTACATAATGGTCATTTTATATGGTTTGTATTTTTCATTTACTCTTCCTTGGACAGACATTTAAAATTGCTAGACAATATTGCTACTTGGTATTTGTCTTCACCTTAAATCATAAAATCACCTGTTATACATACATACATACACAAAATTATATATGATCTATGATCTCAGAGCTAAGGAATTTCAAGGAAAAAACTCTTAAATTAATAGCAAAATGCTCATTTTCCAAGAAAACAAATTCTTTAGTGATAAAGGAAGAAGAAACAGTATATTAATAATAATGTAATGCTATTTATCCACTATCAATCAGTAAGACTTGTCTGAAATTGTTTTTCCTAGAAATGGTGATGAATTTCCACTAACTCATTCACACACTCTCTCTCTCTCTCTCTCTCTCACTGTTGTTACCAACAGTGTATAAGACAGCCAGTGATTTAAGTATGTAGCCATGGAATGGCATACAGTTAACTAGTATGAACTGGAATTCAACTCATTACATGGTTCTTACATGGTTCTTAACCAACTAAGCTGGTAAACCATAGATCCATGAAGCTATTTTGTACTGTTTTCTCAAGCATTTTATGAGGTATCAGTCTTCTTTAACCATAATAAATTCCCTTATTGCTATGAATAATGCTTAGTTTAAAATAATCAGTAATTTTCATCACAATCCATTAACAAAGGCTAGTCTCATGAGAAATTTATTTACGCTCAAGTTAAACTTTATAAAACATTATTTATAATTCCTTTTGACCAACATAAATAATTTTATTCTTCCTATGTTTTATACATATCCTTGAATGCATTCAACAGTTTAAAAGAATAAATAATTGCTAAATTAATAAAACAAGCATGTATAGTGGTTAGGACTTGGGTCATGAATCTGGAAATTTAGACTTTATTCCCAGATCTATCACTATACTGCCAATGTGACCTTGGGCAAGTCATGTAAACCATAGTATCTCAATTTCTCCATCAAAAGAAGAGAATATTTGTCAAAATTCATACTGTATTATAAATGGTTAAAGTCTGTTGCATAATACAAAGCAGCACTGGATGTATTTTTTTTTTTGACATTTCAAAGTATATGCAAGTAGATACTTCAAGTAACAGTTATTTTTTATACCTTTCTCTAAATTCCTTTATTTATCAGATCTTTCTAGAACTAAATTAATTGTGTTTTAAATATCTGATGAGAACACACTCTCCTTCTTGGTATTATATCATAGATATAGTGATTAACTCAAAGTATCACCAGGTTCTACCTCACCACCCTAATTTTCTGTTGCTGCAGTCATGGCACTGCAAGTTCTAATTTTCAATCCATCGACTATTTTTCTTTTTCCTCTCAAATATTAATATTTCTTTTTCAACCCTGTCAGTTCTCAATAAAGGACCTGCCTTAGTACTGCTAATGTGAGGGGCAAAAAAGAAACAATAAAACAGAAGCAGGTCTTAGGCACTGTTCTACAAGATAACTTGATTATAACACTTCTATGATATTTTACAAAACTAATGTACTGTGATAAAATAACAGCATTAATTTACTTTTGGAATATTCTGGAGTTACAAATGGAAAGAAATTCAGAACTTTTTTTTTTTGCAATGAATAAAAGTATGAATGGAAAGGGAGGTGGGGAAAGTGGAAAGCAGTACCTACACCTTGACAGATTACTGAAATGACTCTCTAATAGGAACTGACAATTGAAAAAGGTCTCATCAGGTTGACATTTCAGGGAAGGGAAATGAATAAAATCAGAATGACACTTTAAAGGTGGTACATTTTAAAGGAGTCAATTTAAAGCAAAACTGTATTACATAGATGTAGCTTTATAAAGGCTATTTTAGCTCCATTTAGATTCAAGTATACACAGAAAGAAAACTATAGAGAATTAGGTTAAGGAATTTGTCTACTACAAGGCAGGCCAAAGACCTTGACTCAATCTCAAATCAGAACTACAGGCTCAAGCTTACTGTTATCCTTTAGCTTTGAGATATTAGGATACTCTGGGCAATCTAGAGCTACTCTGTATTACAGCAGACTCTGGAACTCAACTTTTACACTTGTAGGAGAGTAGCACAGCATGGACCTAGTCTCTACAATCACTTAAGTGTATACATGTATTAGATACAATTAGATACAATTTGTTTTCCCACATCCTCCAGACCATCTAAATAATTACTCCTAGCATAAATCAGCTATGTACCTCTACAAAAGCCACATGATGATTGTTTAGTTTGGCTCCTATTTCTTGTATAACGCTATGAATGGTAAGAGAAAAAGTAGTAAAGTACATTTGGAAAAGAAAAGAAGCTCATTCCTATGATAAGCTGGCAGTCATTCATTTGAGAAGGAGCATCAGGTTTGACAATAACGTACACCTTCATCAACTTTGTTTCATGTATAGGATCCAGCAAATTACAGCTTCATATCCACATATAAAAGTTAGTCCTTAAGACTTTATCCTTGTGGAGGCAGGGGTGTAAATTTTACTCTTACCTGATGCAGTGTTCCAACCTAGCCTCCTGCTGGAACACTGTGTCAACCCTGCCTCCCTCCTGCTGGTTCTGTTCTGCCCCTGACATCATCACAGAGCATCAGGGCTGAAAAAGAAGAGTATGATCCTAAATTATTTTTTAAGCCAACCCCAAAAGTGTTTTTACTCAAAAGGCACTTTCCATGTATAAAAGAGTGCTCTGGAAGAGATAACACACTATTAACTACACTAGTATGCTGTTTACCTACTTTTTAGATGTAATAATTGCATTAAATGAGACGAGACCACTCACTCAAGTAAGATTAGGAAGTCAAAAAGCTCCTGATAAAAATATTGCCAAGATTTTTTATTTGGAAAGATCCTAAAATATCCTAGAAATCTGCCTCATCCCTCTTCCTCCTGACTATGCTAAGCTATATACTCCTTGGCCTAAAGCTATCTAACCCTATATGATAATCGTTCATCTTATTCACTGATAGACAATACACACCATTTGAACTTAGTTTCTTGATATTACACTTACTGGTTTACTTAAATTTTATTTTAAAAGTGTACTTAAATTTTATTTTAAACCAGACTGTACTTTTTGAATCCACTATAACTATTATGCTTTCAAAGAGTATAGTTAGTCATCCTTTAGTTATCTGTCCTTTTCCTTTCTTCTATTAGTTTATCAAATTTAAAAGAGCCTCAAGTCAAAGTTCACTTTATCTTCTATTTACCTTAAATGCCACTTTTAGAAGGAAAGAAATTCAACATAAAAAACTAACTAGCTCTGATCTTAAGTCTAAGAGAATAATTCATGTATTGTGATTCCCCCTACCTCCCCCCATCTAAAGTAATCAGAATTAAGTTTTAGGTTTCCTTTTCCTAGTTACTAGGAAACTAAACAGTCAAATTCATGTTCAATTGCAGTATTCATATCAAAAGCTTGGTAGCATTTTTGAAATACTTATGTTCCTTTTAGAAGGTATGTATTCTTTTATTTTTAACTGTCCTACTATTTTGTTTTCTGTTTAACTCTGAGATCAACCCTTACAGAAGCAGATATAGCTCTATTACTTTCTATGTCTGGAGAAAGTCTGCCTTGTTGGTCTACAAAGGTAAAATTCATATCATTTGGTGGCAGCTGCCAAAATGAACAATAGTACTTAATAGGAAAACAACCAATATCTAAAATGCTAAACCACAAATTCAAATCAAGAGCATGATGATAACAGGAGTAAGTACAAATAAAACTGCCAACTTGCAAATGATAGTATAGTCTATCACAGGTAATGTTTGAGTATCTATGAAATCTGACTAAATATGAAAAGAATTAAGTAATGATTTTTATGTGATTATAATATTTAAATGAATAAGATCTTTTAATCCTTTTGACTTCATGGCACTTTGTATTTCTCAAATAAATAAAATATACCATATTTAGTACTGAATATATCTTATTTCCTTAACTGAACTGTGAACTCCTTAAAGGGAGGCATTGTACTTTTCTTTATTATCTTTTATAGAATTTAGCACAACTAATATTTCTCAAATTAAATTTAATAATGGATTCTGATGTTATAATAACATTAGTATGATATGATTTCTATATTCAAAGGATAATATTTAACATTATAATCACTTCCATGGACCTATGATAGCAAGATAAAAGCAAATTCTCTTACGCAGAAGTTTATTTTTAATAAGTACTCAAAAATGTCTTAGTAAGGCCAAAATAAAAACTTTATATATATTTTTGAAACAAGAGGAAGAAACAAGACCTGAATCTGTACTATAAAAATATTATTGCACTAAATGAGAAATCCAAGTACAAACTTGTTATGCTGGAAAAAAATTTAAAGAGTCTCTCACTGTGTATCCTTAAATTTTCAATTTGGTTAATTAATAGTGTAGATAAGTTGTCAATAAATCTGAACTTCCCATTTCCTGAACACGTCTAACAAGTCTGAATTTAGAGAAAGTTAAATGTGCCAAGTATTAGTATTCATCAAAGAAGTCCTAAAAGTCATCTGCAAATCAAGGTCAAAAAGAACAGCTAAGAATTATCTTAAAAACAAAAACAAAATCTAGAAACCAAACAACAGATTGATGAATTTGGATGATCTAAGAAATGACGGCACATCAGAAATCTTAACAGGAGATTAAGATTACTTTGGGCACCTGTCAATCTGCCTCACCACGCTATTAGCTTTCAAAAGACTTAAGTTACGTGGAACATCCATCATCTCCTAAATTATTATCCCTGCTCTACAATTTTGCAATTCTGACCTTATACTGCCAAGTGATGTACTAAGTGGGGTTTAATTTATAAAACCTCTAGATTTAAATTAACTGGTGCTTACAACTAGCTAGTTTACAATCAGATGATAGGATTTATGAGTCATACCGACAACCAATAATCCTTAACATGTCTTCAGTAGAACAAGAACCACTAGGGCTTTTTACAAGTGAATGAAATACATACACAAAGAAATACATACATGCGCGCACACATTAAAGAAATTTTATATATACCTACATTAAAGTTATAATACAATGCTTCATTATAATGGGGAAGTAACCTTGAGTCTTTGAAGACCATGCCAGCTACGCAAACACAAGCTCCACATGGTGCTACTAAACTGGAAAAGTTTAAAATATGGGCTAGACTGTGTCTGATACATCCAAGAATCAGCCTAAATTCAGAAAGTCTTGTTACTAACATACTAGCCAGTAAATGGGGAATGTTTTTGTCCATAACCAACTTATAAAAACCTTCTGTTAAGATACAGAAATGTTTTGAGCTGTTAGTTAAGGAAATACCCATACCAGTGAAATCATGGATCTTTTCAGGCACTACCCTAACTATTTTTAATGTATCAAATAGTGAATTCCACAAGAATTTCAGAACACTAAAACCAAGACCTATTAGAAAAATGATCTTGGACTCAAAAAACAGATGGAGAAACAGAGAGGGGATGTTTAAAACTTGCCCAAGGTCACATGAGTAATTTGTAAAGCTAGAAGAAATTTAGTATTCTTGACTCTGAGGATTTTGCTCTTATCAACAAAGAAATTTCATGCCTTTTCCTACCCATAAAATAGGCAGCAGTAAAGCCAACCAATTATATTTTCTGGGCTACTGGAGAAACACTTTCATATGTATGTGTACTGTCTTGTTGAAAGCTTATTTCAGAGTTTCAATTTTATTTTAAAGAATATCTCATCATGTATAGGGGAACACCAAACACCATTATATGGTCTTAATCAATTTAGAAGGAATTTAATATTCCATAATCTCTAAAGATATGAATCTAAGGAAATCATATCTACGGGTTCATACATATCTATCTATATATAGACATATATAGATATATGTATATTACTAAGGTTTTCTCAATACAAGAATAAAACTATACCCACCTCCCTTTTTAGCTTACCTTTGAAACAAAAACCAAACTCATAATTTAACCAAACTCTAAATTTCCAGATTTCTTTGGAATCAGCAGAAAAGACAACTTAGCCACTTAGAGAAAAATTGCCCATGGCACTTTACATTTCAAAAAATTTCTTCAAATAAATCATTAAGCTTGAATTGATCATAAAGTTTTAAAAGTTATCAAAAGGTAAACAGCAATTTTCTTAAGCTATCTATCTTACCTGCTGAATCTTCCAAATCAATCAGTTTGGGCATTAAACTTTCAGGTAGTTTTTCAGGTAAGTCATAACCATTCTTCCTGGCAACTACTAGATGAAAAGCTGCACAAAATTCATCCAGTGTCAAAGCGCCATCTTTATCAAAGTCTGAGAGTTCCCTAAAAGATAAACTTCACTATAAATGATGATCAAATTCATTTTATTTCTCAATAAGGAAATTATCTTAGAGAAAATTTAATTATAAAAAATAATCAGCAATTAATGCTCTAAAAACAAGTATATTCTCTTTCAATTAATGTTTATAGTTTGAAATTCAACCGACTTAAACTATGATTCATTTATATGTATTGGCTTTTATCTTCAAAATTTGGAATTTACAGTTGAACTGTTGTAATTTTACAATAATGTTCTACAATAAATTTCTTAGGAAAAATATAAGTAATGTTTCAAGAAAATGTTTTGTCATTTAATCTGACATACTCTACTTTGATTGTCATCATCAAGGGTTTTTTTTTCCAAAAGCAATTTGTTCTGAACAAGTCATCCAATGATTATGTTTCAAATCACATAGCAGTCTATGTCTGTGATGGAAGGTGAGTATTGTGATTAAGCCCATGTCTTAGTATGGGACTTATCACAAACTTGTTCAGAGGCAAGTGATCAACTCAACCATGCATGAGCAAACTGGCTTTAATTCCATGCATTTCAACAGCATTATGTTGGCAGTATGAAATAACTAGTATAGCTTTATGGATTCTAGATTTCTAGAAAGTATGAACTGACACTTTTGTACTATCTTTTATGGTTTTTATTGTAGAAAGAAAGATGTCAATGGTTGTGATGAGTTAATACTGGGCATCACTGGATTTTTTTTATGGTAGACAGTCTACCATGATGTTATTTTTGAAAGACTACCAGCTGGAAATTCTTCTGAAACAAAATATATGGCCCAACTATGACACTCCACACTTACCAAATATGAGAAAGTTCAAGAATAGGTAGTTTTGATTTTGTAAAAAACTCTTTAGCTGCAGATCCTGAAATATTAAAACAGTGATGTTTAATGTTGATTGTAAATTTACAGATCTAAGGACAAAAATCTGAGGTATAAGAGGACATTTTATTATTGGGAGAGTTCTCTTTATAGTAAAATGCATAGGGTTTTGGTGGGTTGTTTTTGGTCCCAGTGAATATAAACCCTTTGTAAATAAATTACACCAAGTTAAGAATTATAAATTCTTTACAGATTGTCCAAATATGACAACTGAAAAGTCTCTGACATAGTACCTGAAGTTATGAAACTGAGACTAGGGCCTGCCATGTCTATAATAATTTCTGTTTTTTAGCAACTCACCTGGAATAAATCCGTTTAGATCAGGTTGAATGGTTTTAAACTGATTTACATAATACTGTCTTTGTTCATCTGTTATTTTCCAGGGATCATCATAACTACTGGATTGCCTACGAATTTCATTGGCAGTTGTAGCTGATGCTACAGTTCGTACTGTTGTCTGGTCCTGTAATGAAACATTTTTTCCTCAGTAATGTTATCTATCTATATGACCATATGGACCATCGTTTCTAGACTACTTGTCCTTGGAAGTAAAATAAACTTTCTGTAGACTTTTTTAACATCAAAAGCTTCAAACTCATCTACAAGCCACATATTTATGACAATTAGGTTACCAGGAGTTTATTTGCAAAATGAAATAAATGGGTAGAAATGATGAAAATTATGTATGCAACTCAAAGTTATGAGAAATATATGCTAAGAAAGCCAAGCAAAGATATTCCTACATATGGGAACCTTTTAAAAATTCTCTTTAAATTTTAGAAAATTTTTATTTTAAATGAAGCCAAAACCTTTAGTGAACATTCCAGTAAAACTAGACTGTTGCAGAAAAGGGTACAGAACAGATTACTGTTCTCTACAAAATAGTGAACTTCTACTTATGAAATCTGCAATAGCAAAGAATGAAAAAAAAATGACTGCAGCAATAATTGAAATGAAGCAAATAAAATGCAATACCAATAAAATGTCACACCTGGACAGAAGCAGGATGCATGGCTAAAAGAGTACTGGTTGGTGGAGTATCTGCAAAACTGACCCAGTTTTCTTGAGGTGGAGGTGGAGAATGACCAGACCATATTGCATCACCAGTTGAAGAACCTGGAAGAAGAGAAATAAATCTATAACAAATAAAAATATGCAAATCACAAAAGATTTCTTTAAATTTGGATGAAAAGAATTAGCCTCTTAGAATTGTTTTGTTCATTTAGAAAACTTATCCCATCTCCTAAATAGTTTGTTTTTTCATCCAGCATTGTCATTCTAATATATAGATGAGAATCAACATTCTGGGAAAGCAGATACTAGTCCCCTTTTCTCCCTAGAATCTTACAAAAAACACAGAATGCCTTTCAACATTTCAGTGTAAAAAAAATTCAATAAGGGTTCAAACATTTATAAATTTTCATAGTGATTTCAATTGCTATATGTAGGCATTAAACTTAGTAAACCAATTCTAAAATGTTTTAGAAGACTGACTCTTTTACCCAACTCCCTTAAACACTAGTCACCATTATTTTCAAATCACTTAATACCCTAAGAGTATATAAATCACAATAAAAATAAAACGTACTTGTTTGTGCTTCACTAAATGGTGACCAAAAAGGCCCAGGTCCAGTAAGAGGACGTTCATTATTTCCTCCACTGGGATGACGATTGTGCTTCCTCCATGAGTGTGGAGAAGTTGGAGGGGACTGTTGGGGTGAAACTACTGGAGATGTGGATTCCTAAGGAGAGAGTAAAGGAATTGTAACAAATCACATAAAAATTAACATTTCAGCTTTGCTTTTTCTTTACCTGTCTTTATTTTCTTTCTCTTGTCTTACTGTCATAGTTAACGTCTCCAGAACTATATTAACAAGGACAACAATTGGTATCCTTAATATACCCCTATGTACAATGATAAAACTTACAGTGTATCCTGATGTTTGCTTTTGGTTTTAGATATTTTAGAATATTCTTTTAAAAATACCAATTATACCTTTACAGGAATTTTAGCATCAATTTTAATAAGAAATTCAGCAAAGTTGCATGCTACAAAGTAATTTTTAAAAAGCCAATAGCATTTATATGTAATAACAACAAAAATTCAAGAGTCAACAATAAAGAAATCCCATTCAAAATAACTACAAATAGAAAATATTTGGGAATTAATCTACCAAAAAAAAAAGTCACATAATACTTGTTTCAGTTGCAAAGTACTTCTTAAATAAAGAATGTCTTCAATAGCTGAAGGTATGTTCACTGCTCATGGCTGGGTCATGCCAATATAATAAAAAAAATTTTTTAAATAATACTTGAGTTCATTTATAGACCAAAGGGCTACTAGCTAGACAACATAATAATAAAATTCAGGAACAAGAGATCCAGTATATCAAGAGAAATGATGAAAAAAAGGTAGGCATTTCCAAACCTCACACTAACTACATTATAAAGCAGCAAACATTAAAATTATTTGGTATGGTTAAAAATAGAAAAGTTTATCAATGGAAGACAAGAGAAACAGAAATAATGGAACTGTAATGGTAATTTAAATGGAAAGATCTTTCCCTTCCATTAATAGGCCCATAGGTCACATGAAAGTCTGAGTCACATGGCATCTGTGGTGGGAGGAGTTTGCTGAACTGGTGGAGCAGGAAGTGAATCAGGGCTGGGAAAGAGAAAGCAAGCAGCAACTAGTGTGAGTAGGAGAGCTTGTTTGTGACTTTGTTTAAGGGAGCCTCTTTGTGATTTGTTTAAGGGAGCTGGTTTGTGGGAAGCTTAACACCGAGGGAAGGGTTGGAGATAGTAGGGCCCTCTGCATTGTTATTGTGTATGGATTTCTTTGGTGCTGTGATGGATTTGGTTTTCTGGTGTTGGGATTCAGCTTTTGGTGTTCGAATAAATGTTTTGTTTCTGTCTTCCATATGGAGAGTTTGCTATATTTTGCAATTCAGAACTGTTCTGGCATACTCATAGCCATGGTAGGCACTGTGAATATTACACTGGTGCTACAGGAACACAGTCATTCGGTTTTCGACAAGAATATAAATTATGTAGGAAACAATTTCAATGGAAATTAGGGTTAGACCATCATCATATTTTACAATAAACCTACAATGGATATTACCTGAATATTAAAGACCACACCATAAAAAATTAGAAGCAGATCATATACTTTTCACTGCTATGAGCAGACAAATTTCTTACACCAAACAAGAGATAATCATAAAAGATAAAATAGATAATTTTGATTATGTGAAATTGAAAAGTTACTACTCAAACAAAACTGAAGCATCCAGAAGTTGTCAAAAGATATGAACACATAGTGCTCAAAAGAAGAATTGCAAACTTAACAGCCACATGAAAGAATGCTCCAAACACTAACCAGTAAGATAAATACATAAAAAAGAGCCATAAGGTCTCATTTCACATCATGCAAACTGTCAAAGATTATCAAAGATGGGAATAGTCATTGCTAGAGGGAGATGTACAAAGACTGGCACACCACACATTACTGATGGAATTGTGTGTCAGTACTACTCTTGAAAGCAATTGGAATTATCCATGTAAAATGGTTAAAATATCTATAGTCCAAAGTCTGCAGAGAATGTCAAGCAAGCATTCCCTCCAAGGAGATTAACTAGCAAAAAGAAAGATTCCAAGCACACCCACAAATTTATGGCAGCATTTTTTTTTTGGTGGTAGAACTAGAAAACAAAGTGGATTGCCATCAGTAGGGGAATGGCTAAAATATGACATTAAGAATGTAATTGAATATTACTGGCTATAAGAAATAACAAACATTGTGAATAAAAAGCATGGAAAGACATGAACTGAGCAAAATGAAAGCAAGAAGGAAGCAGACTGAAGAAAACTGTGTGTTTGTGTGTGTGTATTACAATAATATAACTAGAAAGAACAATAATCACCCCGAAGAGAGAGAGAAAAGACGCCTCTCCCCACTCCTACACAGAGGTAGGCAATTGTATTAGCTATTTCCAATTTATTGATCATCTTCACAGGTTTTTTTTTCCTCATTTAAATTATTTGTTATAACTGATGGTGTTCTGGGAGAGGAGAGGAGGAGAAAACAAATTTAGGAAATATAAAAACAAAACAAAAAATATCAATAAAGATCTACTTTGAAAAATAAACATTTTAATTACTGTAGCACTTGCTGGCTCCATTTCTTTGCCACCCAGTTTCTTAACCATCTGGAATTTAGTTTTCAATTCACTGAAACAGTTAAAGTTGTCAATACTCTATTATTTTCTTAACTCAATTACCTTTTCTCAGTTCTCATCTAGCTTAACCTCTGACAATATTTTGAAAATGATTTTTAAAAAATTGTCATGGAGTATCTACATGAAAGGTGAAAAGTTCCTAGAATCATCTCACTGTGAATTATTTTGTCAAAAGAATAAGCATTCATACAATTTATATAATTAATTAACATTTCCACCTCATATGTATATGTTTAGTGTTGTACTAATACCATCTTGAATTGAGGCAGGAAGTTAGAAACAGCCTACAGAAAGAAGATTTTTTGTGAATTTTTTTGTGAATTTCTTTGCTTTACTAAGCAATGTTAAATTAATTTCAGACTAGTATGGAAGGAGCTATGGCTGTTTAATAACTGAGAAATCCGTATTTTCCTATCCTGAAACACTGATTTCAGTTACACAAATATGAGGTATTTTTATAAAAATAGCTTCCTTTGTGGGAGATGAGTGGTGGGCTAGGGGAAGGTTAATGAGAAGACAATGTCTTATTTAAAAGCTTTAAAAGTTGAAACTATACAAAATGTTAATCCTTGTCAGTGTACTGTGATCCCTTTTTAACTGCAACATAAAGGGGAAGACATAAATTCTTCTTTATGATTATGGTCAGCAAGTAGGTACATCAGACTCACTGAAAAATAGCCTGCAAGACTGAAAATGGTGTTTTTTAGCTTAAATAAAATGTACTGGAGATACTGTTAAAAAAAACAACAACAACAAAAAAACCCAAAACCAACCAAACAAGAACCCAGCAACCAAAATCACCTACCAAGAACAACCCCACAACCAAACAATAAAAAAACAAAAAAACCTCAAAACTTACAAAACAACTTTACAGGAAAAAATAAAGGGAACTCAAAGAATATTAAAAGTGTACCTATATAACATCATTCTAAATTCTCTTCTGGTCTTTAGCTCTTCTTTTCTCTATTCACAATTTCTTGAAGATATTAACTACTGTTACAGCTTTAGCTATGCTCTTTACTCAGAATATATATTTGCATCATACTTCTGAATTTATATTTCTCATCATGGTCTCTTATTCCAGGCTTACATCTTCAATAACCCATAATTCATCTGCACTTGAAACTTGATGCTGAACTAATTCACTGTCTGAAATAGTACCTTTTACCAATTACTACTGATGGCAATCCCAATCAACTTGACTTGCCAAATCTTTAATTATTAATTTATTTTTCCTGCCCCATCTAATACCTGATCCCATGGCCTATCAGTCAATAATTATGATTCAACCTCCTCTATGGCTCTAATTTGATCCTCTCTTTCATTTGAACAGAGCCCATTCTAGTCTAGGCTAACACTTCCAGTATATATTATTTTATTTTAGCAACTGAGTCTCCTTTATCTCACCTAGGATGACAGTATGCATGATAGGCTAAAAAAAAAAAAAAGGCAAAGCTCATAATATAGTTGAGGATATTACACATACATGAATAGCTAGAAAGCAAAAACATGTAAGTAATAATAGCAACACATTACATGAGTGCTCCAATTTTATAAAGCAAAAGAGTATCTGTGGACTTGGGTTCAAGAGGATTCTTTAAAAATAGGGGTTAACTTTTATATGTTATGGATCCCTTTATGAATCTGGTAAACCCTGTGGACTTCTTCTTAAAATAATGTTTTACATACATAAATAAAATACATAGGCTTGACAACAGCTAGCATTATATGACTTAAGGTTTGGAAAACATTTTACATATAGTTATCTAATTTTGTCTTTGCAACAACTCTGTAAGGGAGATGCTGTCATTATCCCCATTTTACAGGTGATGAAACTGAAGCTCAGAGAAATCAAGTAACCTGTCCTGAGTCGCATAATTAATCATTGTTTAAGGCAAGATTTAAAATCAGGGGTCTTCCTGATGGCAGGTCTACCTTCCTACTACAAAAGAATGACTGTGGATCAAACTAGTTACAATGAAATATAGTTAACAGAGTATTTTTTAAAAAACAAGTTCATGGAGCCCAGGGAAAGGTTTAAACTATCCCATACTGGTCTCAATATAGTTTACCCCACATATAAAATGAGATTTCTTTGAAAGGAAAAAGATGCACATTGAAAAATAATTACAAAAAATTACTCTATCAAAAATATTTCCATGAAGACTTTTATACATTTCTTTCAATCCAAATAAAGATGTTTTATTGATGTTTATTGGCATCTATCTCTGTGTTATGTTCACTGTCATTCTCTTTATTTCAATCTATTAAAAGTCATACCTCAGGTTTTATGAAAGCCACACTTGGGTGCCCTAAAAGTCTTAGAGCAATCTTAAGCTTCAATGACTTGGAATTTTGAGATGCTGTATAGTAAGTTACTATTTTTGAATCTACTATAGCACCAATACACATAAGCAGATTCTCAAAAAATGCTTGCTGAATAGTATCTCAACTGATAATATTCATATAATACAGATTACCTGCTGATCTGTAGATGGGCGTGACTGGACGGTATCATGGCTTACAGAGCCCTTTTTGACTTGTACCCTACCAGGTGGTGGAGGAATTACACCTGAATAGGAACCCTGATTCTCAGTATCTGAAGAGTATGAGGTTGTATGCCGAGATTCTTGTTCATTCTTTGAAGCTCCAAATCTGGGCAGGGGGAGATCCTTTACTGTTAAAGACATAATTATTAATAGTAATTTTTAATCAGTTTAAAATTAATAGAACAAGAGATATTTTCATCAGACAATCTGAATTTAATAAGTAGCTACAGCATAATTTATGTGTTTGCTGAACTGAAAAGAACTCAAAACTAGAAAAGAACTTAAATGGTTTAGGTAGGACCTTTTGTTGTTGCTGTTGAGTCATTTCAGTCACAGCTGACTCTCTGTGACCTCATTTGGGCTTTTTTGGGCAAAGATAGTGAAGTGATTTGCCTTTTCTTTCTCCAGCTCATTTTACTGATTTAGAAACTGAGGCAGACAGGGTTAAGCACTTGCCCAGGGTCACATAGCTAGTAAGTGTCTGAGGCCACATTTGAACTCAGGAAGATGAGTCTTCCTGACTCCAGGTCTTGCACTCTATCTACTGCAGGACCTAGCTGCTCTGAAGTAGAGCCTTACTTAAAAACAATGGACTGTACTACCAAAGTATCTTCACTCTAATATACCAAGTTTCTAAGTAAAGCATGCTTAGCATAATGATTAATTTTTAAGTGTAACACACTAGTATCAAAGTATTTTCTCTGTGATTACCTGGTACCTATTAGGGACAAGGTACCAATGGTGAATTGTGTAATACTACAATGAGGCATTAACTAATTTATTTCCTGTAAACCAAAGAGTATGCTCAGACACCTTGATTCATCATAACCAAGTCCTGGGCTCAGATCCCTTTTCCAATTTGGCTAGTAGGTAGAATAATAACTACTGTAGGGAGGAAAAAAAATCCACATAAGAAATGATTCAAGATAAGATCAAAATAGGTGTCTTATGGAATCAATCTCAGTACATGCCCATTTTTTGGTTTTATTTTTGAAAATCTCATTTCATAAGGACCATTGAGATAAAAAGAAAAGGGTCCTAATTATAGAAGGAAAGACAGATAAAGAAATAGGCATTCAGACCCCATGTTCAGCAAGGCTGGGAAAAGGTGAAGATCACATATGGTGAATTTTCAATTCTTGAGAGAATTGATAATTGAGGGGATGCCCATCAATTGAGGAATGGCTGAAGAAGTTGTGGTATATGACTGTAATGGAATACTACTGTGCTATGAGAAATGGTGAGCAGGCAGATTTCAGAAAAACCTGGAAAGACTTGCATGAACTGATTCTGAGTGAAGTGAGCAGAACCAGGAGAACACAGTACCTAGTAACAGCAACAGTACTCAATGATCAACTTTGTTAAACTTAGCAATGCAATGATCTAAGACAATTCCCAAAGACTCATGATGGAAAATGCTATCCACATTCAGAGAAAGAACTAAGTAGTCTGAATGCAGATCGAAGCATACTATTTTTCTTTTTTGGATTTTTGTATTTTCTTTCTCATAGTTTTTCCCTTTGGTTCTGATTTTTTCATAATATGACTAATATGGAAATTCGTTTAATATGATCATATAGTCTATATCAGACTGCATGCTGTCTTAGGGAGGAGATGGGGAGAATTTAAAACTCAAAATCTCATAAAAATTAATATTGAAAACTAAAAATTAATTTTTAGAAAGGGTAGAATATCAAAATTTGAAAATGTAAGGAAAGGACATTCTAGTTATAGGAAATAATATGCAGAGATAGAGTGTCAAAAAACAGAGTAAGTACTCTAGTTTGGCTGAGGTATAAAGTACTTATGAATTTTTTTCTTTTTGCATTTCTAATACTATCAAAATGAGGCAAACAATAAATATTTGTTGATTAAAAAATAAAATAAAATATAGTTCTAGAAATCATAAAGGAGCTATTTTCAGGCTGATTTTTAAAAACATCTATTCAAGAATTCCAATATTTTTGTTAATCCTTTTTAGAACTGAAAACAGGACAGAACACATCTACTTGGGTCAAACATGGAGCTAGAAATTTGTGCATGCTTAAAAATACTGAGGTATAGAATTGGGTTATATAGCTAGGCATAACATAACCTTGCCTCCAATAAACCACCATATTTGCCTTACACAGAATAAAAGAATCTCTGAGATAGAAGGGACCTCAGCTGGATTAGTAGTTCAACCACCCTTAATCAAGAATATCCTCTACTGCACACCTGACAAGTGATCATTCAGCCTTTAAATGAAGCTCCAATGAAAGGTAACCTACTTCCTCCTAAGGTAACTCATTCTATCTTTGGTCAGCTCTAATGGTTAGGAATTGTGTTTATGTTCTAATTCCCCAAAGGATCATTATCTCACTGACTTGTTTGCTAAAACTAACATCCAAATTGCAACCTATCCAATACTGCTCATCTTGTGTGATGCTTCAACAAGTCTTTCCATTAAGTTAACCACAGGGGGTCCATCTAATATACTGGGAGCCTTCTTTCTTGTCTCTTGAAATAATGAGGATCCCAAAGGATCATGAGGAATGTCTACTGGTCATCTCTTACTACACGATTTTTTTTTGAGAGGGTGAGGCTTTTGATTTACCACAGCATCCTCATACCACGTACCTGTCTTATCAAATGAGATAACAATTGTAAAGCTCTTAACACAGTATCTTGCACAAAGTACTAAATAAATACTAGCTACTCTTATTATTGTTCTATGAGTTATCATAAAGTTCAATTTTTTGAAGACTGTAATGTTCTATGACTTAGAGTCATATGATATCAGAAAAAGAACACAAGTTAAAACATGGCTTTCTGTTTAAAGAAAAAGCTTAGACTCATTAAAAAAAAACAATGCAATTTCCCAAAGGCAATTCAAGTATTCTCCTGCTGAAATTTGGGCTCATGTCACTGTCTGGTTAAAGCATTCGTTCGAAACATAAACTATTAGTTTGTCCATTCAGTTGCATAAGCATAATAAGACAATAGGCACTCTCAATTCACTTAGTTTTTCCTAAGTGGATTAGGCCAAACTCTCAGTTTTAAAAGACTTTGGAACTCATTTAGGAAGCTGTGCAATATATTAGAACATTCTGCAATATGTCACCCAAAGAAAAAAGAGGATGTGGAAAACCTCACCATTCATAGTGAATCCCTCTTCAACATGGACTCTGTGTTGCATCAAGTTAATCAAGTTTTTATTTTCTTCCTGGCAACTTCTACCCAGTGTCCCTAGTTTTGCTTCTAGAGTCAAGCAGAAAAAGTCTAATATCTTTTCTGCATTATAACCCTTTAAATCTTCATGTAGCACTCCTAGTTATCTCATCATTCAGCTTAACCCAAGGTTAAAGTTTAAATTGAGTTCGACATTCTGATAAATATGCTCAAAATTATGCATCTAACCCTTCATATAATTCAAAATGAAATGTTACCCCATGTGGTCAAATAATGACATTTATAATTTGGCCCAGAACTACTTAAAAATTCTCACCCACCAAAAAGAACTGAAGACATTCTCTTCTTAAATGATCCCCTCGAAAATTTAACTGCTAAGTACAGCTCAAAAGTGGATGTATCCCCAATTCTGTGACTCCAAAGCTACTGACTACATCAGAAAATTTTGTGGCTCATCTTACCCTCTCCTTTATCCATTTAAAAAGTTCTAATTCTGAATTTGCAAAATAACTTTTGAATAAATTTTGAACATAATTTCTATCTTCTTTCCCTGGTCTAATCCCAATTAACTATGACTTTAATCTGCCATTATAGATAATCAAGTGGCAGTTCAAACCAGTACAGAAGAACCTTCAAGGTCTGATCTGTACAAGAAAGGAAACATTCACAATGTGAAAATATAGAATGTTATTTAACTTACTTACCTGGAAAGAAATACAAATATGTATACACACAAAAAATACCCCCTTCATTACTGATTACATATTATTTGCTTCAATATACTTATTCACCTAAGAGATTAAGTGAAGAGATTGGATTGAGTCCAATTTTCTGTGATACAAATCTAGAAAATCTTAATTTTCTAGTTTTAACATCTGTGAATATAAATAAGGTAGAAAGAAATCCTTTTTCCCCAGCATCCACAAAAAGAACTGTACAAATATGGCATATCACACAGGATCATTAGCCATTAAAAATTATCCAATACATATTTACATGACTAGCATCACACTATAAAAATAAGCAAGACTTGAGAATTCTCTATTAACCATGTCATATGTGATTTTTAAATGTTCATTAATTTCAGTTTCCAGTTATAAATTCCATATTTACCCGTATTTATGCTTTCAACTCTTAATGGGAGACCAGACTGGGCCACAGCAACAAGTTTTAAAGCAATATAGAATTGACTTCTTCCGAAATAGCCAAGTCTTGTTGCACCACAAAGTTCCATAATCTGCAAAAGAACAAAATGTCAATGTAAGATTATATGCCCTCGAAATACTTTGCTTGAAAGAAAATAACTCTTTTTACTAATTTCTTCAAAACAGAATGTACTGTATTGATACTACTCTCTTTTTTTAATTGATTTTCAACTTTTTAACTTTTCAGGTTTGCAGATGTAAAAATAGAATTTTAAAAAAGACTTTGAAAATAGTTTTTAAAAATCCCTTTGTATATCTAAAAATCTACCTTCTTTCATAATTTCAATCTGTTCCCTGTTTTTCCCATAGGTTTCATTAATACAACTAACAATGAAATTCTATTTGCTGACTTTCTTAATGACTAATTTAATAAAATGACAGTGACTAGTATGGTAGATTCAGAAGGTATTTGGTATAAAGGGACAGATTAAGATAAAATGAGACTTTCTAAAACAGAAGAGGGACTACAACTCATTTTTTGAAGCTAGGGCAAAAAGAGGAGTCAAGTAAAGATGCAAAAGAGTTTTAAGATATGGAGAAAGGAAAAGCTGTGGGAGTGGGCAAGGAGTAGAGCAGGCGACTTTCAAAGAAAAGGTCTGGAACAAATGCTATAGGGAATCTCATAAACTGACTACCAAAGATGATTAAAAGAATTGCTGTGTAGCAATGAAGGCCCAAATGAACTTAAGCATTTGTAGTGGATTCAGTTAGTATAATTTTATGATTTCCTCTAGCAGGGTTCAGTTCTGAAATAGGAGTGGGAAAGGTGGATGATAGAGGGAGGTGGAAGACAAGTTAAGTTTGAGAACTAGCAAGGCATAAACAATGCAAGGGTAGGTAAGGGGCTGAAAAAATTAAGAGGTGTAAGAAAATACTTTTTTAACTGTTAAACTATACAGCTTCAATTGAAGAGAGGAAAAGTACAATTAGAATGGGCTTGGAGAACCAGAAATTATACAGGACCAGAAGTCATAGCAGGGTTTAGGAGAACAGAAGAGAGATAGAAAAGACAACGGAATGATCAGACGAAAATTTTAGATTTCAAGATACTGCAGGCACAACAGTTTGGGGTCATAGTGAGATCTAAGCTGCAACTATTCTTGTGAATGGTTATGCGGGGAAAAAATGAATTTAAAAATGTATTCAATAAATATTTTACAGCATATCAAACAAATAATTATACTGAAGCAAATAATTTATGATCAATCATTAATGAAGATGGACAAAATGATACAAAGAAGAAAAGAGTATTAATAAAAAATTTTTAAAATATATACATATATAAAATTTCCTGCCAAGATGGTTACCTGAAAAAAATCTCAAAATTTTGCACATAGCAGATACTTAATAAATGCTTGCTGACTGACTAAAATTGGCATCAGACCAAATAATGATCAAGAAAGTCAACAAAACACTATAGTGACTTTTCTACCCTAAAAACTGCACCCCCCAAAAAATCAGTCAGAAGCCCATGGGCAATAAATAGGAATGGGAACTTTTAAGTAAAATGAGTGCCAGCACATCTAGAAACAGGTCACATGTAGCCTACATGGCTTTATGTCCAGAAGAAGCAAAAGAAGAAATCTCACTTTCAAAAGTCTCATGGTAGGGACCTTGGAAGCTTAGGTGAATAACAAAGGATAGGGACCAGAGAGATTTTAGGGTAGGAAAACCAGAACTAACGCTCTGAAGTCCCTCATACTCAAAGCCCGAAAGATCCAGGGCTCTGAATCTTGAGATCCAGGGGTGGTCTAGTCAATGCCCAAGGGACCCAAGGAAAACCCAAAGAGGGCCAACCATTTCACACAGAAGAGAAGGGGAGGGAGGGCACAAAGCCGATCTAAGAACTAATGCTGGAGAAATGAGTAAATCAAAGAAAATACCAATTAGCCTTAAAAAAAATCATTACATACTGAACTTTCTAACAAATCCGGAAACTCAAAGGCAAAAAAAATGGGATTGTCCAAAATGACTATAATAATACCCCAAAGAAACAAAGCAAGAAATTTTTTAAAAGATATAAAGGCTCTGGAAAAAAGAAATGAAAGAATTAAGTAACTTAGAAAAGAAAGTAGTACATCTTACTCAAAAATATGAATGCTAAAACTAAATGGAAATCAATAATTCATAAGATATTAAGAAATATTAGGACACAGCCAAAAGATTTTTTAAAAATAGAGGAAAATGTAAGCTACCTTGACTCAGAAACAAATACGGAAAACAGATCAAGAAGAAATAATTTTAAAATTATTAGACTTTTTGATCATAAAAAAAGCCACAGCACTATATCTTAAGGAATCATAAATGAAAACGTCAGACCTCTTAAAACCAAAAGGCAAAAGTAAAGATAGAAAGAACCCAATGAGTACTTCCTGAAAGGAACCTCAAAAGGTAAAGTCCCACTAACATTACAGCCAAAATACAGAGCTTCCATGTCAAAGAAAAACTCTCACAATCAGAAAAAAATGAAGCAGTTCAAGTGCCAAAGAACTAGTCAAGATCCCACAAGAGCTGAAGGTTTTTACAAAAAAGATCTGAGAACTTGGAATACAATATTCCAAAAGGCAGAAAGTAGAAGGCTTGCAACCAAAAACATCTTACCCTGAAAACCGAGTATGATTCTCAAATGGAAAAACTGACCTTAAACAATAAAAGACTTTCAAACAATCTTGATGAAAACATCAGAACTGAATAGGAACTTTGAAACACAAACTCAAAAATCCAGAGAAACCCAGAAAGAGCATTATTTGAGCAACTGGAAGGTTCTGTATGACGACGTGTCTAGTGTTTACATTTTAATACAAGGAAGAACAAACAAGTATCCTTTCAGAACTCTTACATCTTCAAAAGATATGGAGGAGTTAAATAACAAAAAAGAGGCCCTAGGGAATGAACAGTCATAGACAAAATAAATTTGCTGATCCTGAAGAGTAGATTACAGGGAAAGGAGAGGGAAAGTACCTTAAATTATCTAAGACAACTGAAACAGCTGAATAAATTGTGGTATATGAATGTAATGGAATACTAATAGGCTGTAAGAATTACAGAAAAAAGCCAATTTCAAGAATCTTAGATGTTATGAAATTGAGTGATGAGTAAAATAAAGTGAACAAATCCGGGAGAACAATGTATATAAGGAAAACAATAAAGAAAAACAAGTTTGAAATATTTAAGTAGTCTGTTCAAAGCAATGACCAACTATATCTCCAGAGGTACTTAAAGAAGTACAATACAGAGATCATAGCAATTGAGGAGGCTGATAAACTGGGAGGCCAACATGTTCAAAAGTACATCAAGGCATATACCAAAATCACCAAGGATGGGCAGATTATAGTAGAGAAGAAAACTGTAAGCAAGGTAATGAACTAAGTTAAGAAAAAAAAAGTGAATTGGAGTTTAACAGATACAGTAACAAATATCTGGTCAAAGTGAAATAATAAGATACTGTTTTCTCCAAAGGAGAAGTTACCAAGAGATATATAGTAGCAAAGCAAAGTTCTTTAGGTTACAATGGTGATGATCAAGAAGTATACAGATTTCTCACGCAGCTGCGCTAAGTGTTCAGGAACAAAAAGATAAAAAGTAGCCATGAGTGGAGAGTATGTTAAGGAATGAGGTTTCTTCCGAACACCACATTTCTGTGAAACACCAAAAGATGGAAGGAGTTTATAGGCAATAAAGAATGACAGGGAATTTGTTAACAATATACTAGGAGTTTTTCAAAGAAAATAAAAGGAAAGTCCTGGAAGGCACAGGAGTATTAAAAACGAGACAGCATAGAACTGGATAGGGATGAGAACAGCAGGGGGGGAAGTCTTCAAGTAGAACTGCTTTGTATCACAGGGATTAAAAGAATGGGAATAGTCCTATCCTATGTCTGCTAGATGATAAGACAAAGAGTACCAAATATGAAAAAGTTCATAGATTAAACAGAGAATGCTGTCTCTGAAAATGCTACTTCTCATATGGAAATCTCTTAGGTGATTACAGTAGCAGAAGACAGAGCCACAGCTTGTTTTTGGTGGCCAGGCATTTGGTGGCCTGATGTGAAGGACGTTTCTGATTGTTTTTCCTCAGGTGTAGTGTCCCACTGTTTTTATATTGACGAATTAATTTATACTGTCTGTCCCTGAAATTCTATAATCATCTACTCTCTTCTACCCTGAAATGATATACCATATACTCAGTAGTTTCATAAGAATAGTGATGTGAAATAAAATTTGAAGTCAAATGATATCTGTCTAGAACTATAAAAATGCAAGTGTCAGTATCAAGCCAGGATCTGAAAAGAAAAAGTCCTCCAGCAGAAGTCA
Organism: Potorous gilbertii; assembly: GCA_028658325.1. Classification (NCBI taxonomy): domain Eukaryota; kingdom Metazoa; phylum Chordata; class Mammalia; order Diprotodontia; family Potoroidae; genus Potorous; species Potorous gilbertii. The sequence continues at coordinate 8,201 of JAQQSK010002843.1, read as the reverse complement.
TTTACAAGAGGAAAGTAGCTGTGAATACTTCATTCTTCAAGAAAATTTTCTCAGGGACAGAAGTTCCTGTTTCTGCTTCTAAAGGAAGAAAAGGCAACTAAAGAAAAGTTAGGAAACAAGAACTTTTTAAAAAAGAGGTAATGGAACATTAATTCAGGGGTAAAGGGAAGGAAGAGGGTGATATAAGAATAATTCAATGACTAAAGATGGGACATACAATTAAGTTATGATGTTTTTTGATGATTGTCTTATTCACAAATTCTTCCTGACAGTCTGACACTGTTGAGGTGTTAGTACATGTTCCTACATATGTTCTATTCAAAAAGTGAAAATAGTTCTACAATCATATATCCTGCTATTTCTATCTAATTGTATCAAGCTAGCTCCATTCATACTCTATAAGATGAATCTAACTGGTATGATGTCAATTTAATTTTCTAGCACACCTTAAAACTAAAAAGAAATTCTTTGGCTGATTGTATTAATATAAAATGCATTGCTTTATCTATATCCCTACCTTGGTGTGTTATTTACATTGTATTTATATCTAATTTGAAGAATTGAACATAAAATGATGGAATGATAGGAAGTAAATAGATACTTTAGAGTGTTCCATCACTTAACATATAAGGCCACTCCTGGAAAACACCATGGCTGTACAATAAAAACTAGTGAGGGAAGCTGCTTTGAAGCCCTCCCCCACTAGGAGTTCATTAAGTTGCTAGGAGTCCAAGGCCCTAGAGAATGTTCCCAGGGTTTCCCAGGCTACATGACTGCTTAGCCAGGCCACCTCATACCATAGCAACTTCTTGGTGGAGTGAGAGACCCGTGGGTGGCAATTGTTATAACCCTCTCCCACCCCCATATGATTTGGCCCATTATTTCCTAAAGTATCACAGATGCAGAGTTGTAATAAACCGAGAAATTTATTTCACTAGGCAGGACTGACCTTGGCCATGTTATCCCAAAATTATTTACTGAATGGGTGTTACAGACTACAGGCTTCTATCTGAAACTTTGAAACCACAAACTCTCCTCCCTGCAAAAGGACAGTTATCCTATCCAGTTTCTAAAACAAGGAGAATCTAGTAAGAAAGCAATACAACTGATCTCCACAATACAAAACATTTTCCAGCCTTTTTTTTCTTAAAATGAAAACTCTCATTTACCATTACATTCTTAATAAATCTGGCCAAAAGTTCCTCGAAAGATATTATTTAGAATAATTACAGAATCAAGTCAGATGTAAGGTAGTTGTTGAAAAATATAGTTAGTTGTATCTCAGAAACACTCATTTACATTTACTAAATAATGAGGTGAAAAAGAAACCTTATCTTTTTTTAAAATCAAATTCCTATGCTACTCATTATGAACTCTCAGAGAAAGAATTTTATTTTATTAGTCTAGAAAATGAGTAGAATAGATTTTTGTTTTAATAGCTCACATAAAATAACAATTATTTGATAGGAAACTGATTATAATCTGCCTAACAAAGAGGAAAAAAATGCATGTCTCTTGCTCCACTGAAACAAAACAAAAAATCCCCTCTAGTTTCTCTCCAATATCCAAAGCAACTTTATTATCTTAAAATATAATTTGTTAGACTAACTCATTTGTATCCATAACTACTGAATCAAATTCAAAAATGTAATTAAGAGGCATCCGTGGTATAATGAAATAAGCTCTAATTCTGTAGTGAGGATTATTTTGAATTCTGTCTCTCCTATTACTTCCTGTGTGACCTTCAGCAAGTCATTTAACCCCTTTGGGCCTGTTTCATCACATATAAAATGAGATTGTTGGATAAGATTACTTCTAAATTCCCTGTTTACCTCTAAATCTATGATCCTACTAAAAATCTGCCATATTGAAAAAGGAAGCTAGATACCATAAATTGTTTCTATGGATTTTGCAAACTTTCAGCTTAGTGACATAATTATGACCAGAAAACTTCATATTTTTTTATTAAGAAGGTATCTTTTTACTCAGGTTTTTTCCCCAAGTGTTGTTTTAATTATATAAAACTTTAGCTTTTATGACAATTGTCAGCGATGATTCAAAAAATTTAAAGTTAGACATGATCTAAAAATTTCTCCCAAATACTGGGTCAAGAACTTAATTTACAGTAAAATCAAGTTACTTCAAGTTTCCATAGAATTAGCAGTTTTGTTATTAACCACCAAAACAAAGGAATATGTAAGTGAACTTCTGGCTCATCAAAGAACTGCATAACAAGTTTAGCTTAAACCTGAACTTCAGATGCCTACAATTGACTGCATACATCAAGCAGCTCAAACCAAACCAGAACAAATGATTAAAAGGTTGTTCTTAGACATTTAAAGACTTAGAAACAAGAACAAATCTCATTGGAGATCAACAACAACCCATGTAAAGTGGCCCTGACCAATGTTACTTTACAGTGCCTCAGAGAGGTAGGGATCACTGGTGACATAAAATTCCTGGACCAAGGCCTGCTTCCCACCTTGTCATTTCCTGGACTGGGAGAGTAAGACTTCAGTCTTAGTGCCTTTGAAGGATCGAGATTGGAAACTTCTTCACCCTAAAGTTTGTTATTACTACTAATAAAGATAACTACTGTCAAAATATTTGAAAAAATACATCCACTACAGCTCTTCATAACTACCAAATACCCAGATGTTAGGCCTCTCCAGGGCCCTGTGAGGACTTCAAACCCTGGGCTTTTTAACCACCAAGTACAACAAAGAGCTAAGAATACATTTCAGATATCTGGAGTGTCTCTTCAGTGTGCACCATCAATGTCTGAATGAAGCAAAGGAAATAGTGTATAATATAAAGACAGTTAAGCTCCAGGACAACTAGTCATTCGCTGCCCTGGTCATCCACCTGTGAATACTCTCCATTTTATCAATGTTTTTAAACTGCTGCACCCACAACTGCACACAAATAGTCTAGAAGTGGTCTGACCTGGATAGAAAATAACAGGACTATTAGTTTTCTGCACGCTTATTAAGACTGCCCTAAAATCCCCAAATTTTACATAACTTCTGTCTAGCAATGTTTGGGTTTTTTTTTAACTTTCTACATCATACAACTATGACACTGACTTTCTGTATTCAAGTTTAAGACTTTAAATCCATTCCTACTGAATTTCATCTTATTCAATGTTCTAGCCTGTCAACGTTCTTTTAGATCCTATCATCTAATGCGTTAGCTATCCCTGAGTTTTGTGTCATATGAAAATATGATGAAAATATTACCTATGCTTTTTACTCATGTTGTGGATAAAAATGTTTAACTGAAGATGTACAAGGACAGATCTCTTAAGAACTCCACTGCATATCTCCTTTTTAGACTAATCTTTGAGTCCCACATTCAACCAGTTTTGAATCCATCTACAATTGCCCAATCCATACTTCGCCATCTTCTCCACAAGAATAATATCAAAAAGCTTTGCTAAAATCCAGGTAAAACTATATCCACAACACTTCCTTCCATCTACTAGTCCAAAAACTATACCCTCTCTGACACAGGATGTTCTTGTCATATTTCCAAAACTGGCCCAGAAGAAACATGTGTACTCTTTGCTCCTCTTTGATAAACTCAGATCTTTTCTTTGCCATCATCCCTCAACAACCTCTCTTCCTTTGAGGTTTACTACATCTCTGTCAACATAATTTAATCTACAGTTTCTATCTATATAACCTATAATCTCTACATAAGCAGACCTTTGTTGCTATAATGCAGGGAAAAATATAAAGATAGCTGTGTTGAGAATAGCAGCCTCCTGTTAGCAAGAATAAGTATGACTTTTTTTTTTCCAGCAGTGATCAGCAGCATTATAAAAAGAAGAAAAGGAAGGTGGTATTATCTGTCTTTGAGGTTTGGCAAGAGATGAGTGGTGACAGGATAAGGGATTCAAGAGTACATGAGAATATATAATTGCACTGGATTTTTATAAGGCCAAGATCATGAAGGAGAAAAGTGAAGCCAGAGCAGGGGTGATAAAGGACTTGTAGAATAGGGAGGTATAGAGGGACTAACAGTTGAGGTGATGAGGAAACAACTGGTTTAGAAAGAAAGAAGGACAACTGGAATGACAGGATCAGAAAGGGAAATTTCAGAGTTCAGAATCATGTTAGTGGCAAAATTTTGAGTAGCGTAAAGATCTAAAGTAAGACCTGTACCTGTGGGTGAATGGTGAAGTAAAGAGGTGAAATCTATAAAATGGAAACTAGTATATTTGAGGAGACATAATGGGTTGATGGGTGGATCTTAACTTTTTTTTCAAGGAATGTACTTTGTAAAGCAGTCTCATGTGAAAAACAAAATAGATTAATGTTTTCAGACCGAGCTAGACATAGATATGCCTCACCTTTATGAGACTCAGTTTCCTAATTTGTAAACTGAAGGGTTTGGCCTGGATGATCTAAGATCCAGCTCTTGTTGTTAAGATTCTGTCTCTCCTCAAATTATCTTGTAATATATTTATGTACATGCTATATCCTTCTCCAAAAAAGTGTAAGCTGCTTACAGGCAACTTTGCGTCTTTGTATCTATGACGTCTTGTGACTAGTAGTTACATATCTTATTTGTTGTTGTTAAATTAACATCAGTAACACATTATAACCAAGCACCACTATAAATGCAACAAAACCCTTTGAGAGTGCAGTAGGATCCATGTTTGTTCTTATAAAATCAACTACTCCTTACCAATTCCTAACATTGATTAGGCAGGTCAATAGCAATTATGTGTATTGTAAGATTTGCTTGCCATCATCCAGAAACAATTAAGGAATAATTTCAACTAATCTTGCCTACGCTAAAGACAAAAAAAGTACAAAGTTAGTACTAAGTTCTCTGCCCTCTATATTAATGACTAGAAACTTGATCAAAGACTGCAAATGAGTATTGATGTCCCTCTCATGAATCTACCCCAAAACATTAAGAGCTTTTTTTTGTAGTCTCTTGAAACTGCATGGATTGAACATGAGCTGTTCATCAGTTGTCTCATGCTCTTACAAGATTGGCTCATCAATTCCCCCTAGTAATACATTTCCCTGATGACATAGTGAACACTTTTAATGCACAATTCCTTGTTTGTAATGTTTTGCAGCCCACTCATTGCACATTTTGAATCTTGCTATTGTTACATGGGTGAGTCTCAACCTCAGTTTTTCAGAGACTGTAGTATTCTACCACTTGAAACCACACACTGTATCTTTTTGTCTTAATAATCACAGTCAAACTGCTGAAATATATATGTATTATACACATGGGAGATACTTTATTGGGAAAAAGCCTTATCACTTTTCTCTACCAAACCAATTTTTTTAAAAACAGCAATTGATGAGTGGGATTTTGTCATCAGTGACTGTGCAGTCAATTGTGGATGGTAGAGATATGAAATATTATTTGCAAAAGTTTGCTTGTTCCCTTCTATTAACCTCACTAAGATGACTTTGATTTATATGTATTCTCAGAAAAATGTATATAACCATGAAAATATGAATATGGGTCAGTAGTAACTGATTTAAAGTATTACGGGATTTTAAAATGAGATTTTTTTCAAAGCCTTTAGCTTCTCTCCTTCTTCTATCTTCTCTCAGAATCATTCCCTCAAAACTGTATATCCTCCAGCACAGTTAGCAGCTCCCTCCCCCATATACATTTGAACCAATCTTCATGCCTCTCTGATCCCCCACCTCCTTTCAGCAACACACCAAGAAATATAATGCAAAAAAAGGTGTTAGTTCTATTCACCCTTCATGGTAAAAACAAAAACAAAATTGTGTCACAAAAAAACCTTATAAATCTTTTCCTTTTTTCGTTTCTTTCTTCATTTTCATCTTTAAATGTACTTGGAATGATTTTACTTAGTTGTATCTACATAATTTAAAAAAAAACCACAGGGACAGGAAAGGGAACATTAAGTGCCTACCATGAAGCAGATACTGTAGTAACTGCTTTACAAATATCTCATTTGATCCTCACCACCATGTACTATAATTTTTATTACTTCACAATTGAGGAAACTGAGGCAGGTGGTAGTAAAGTGACTTGATCAAGGAGTCACATATCTAGTAAGTGTCCATTTAGAAGATGAGAGAAGTACATTTAATACTGAGGCCATATTTACCCCTGGATCAGATAAATAATTACAATCCTTGATCACTCAGTATGAACAGAAATGCAAATATTTAATGAAAACAGATTTTGAGGCCGTCCAAGTACATCAGAAAAAGGAAGCCTTCAGTGGGAAAGATCAAGAAAAAAGGTGGCCAGATAAGGCAATATTACTGTTCTGTCTTGCATATTTATCTGATGGTTACTCACTTCTACAAAGGTAGGAGGGAAAAGCTAGATCAGTTCTAAAAGGGCTATAAAACTGTGCATACCCTTTGATCCAGTAATACCACTGTTAGGTTTGAACCCCGAAGAGTTTTTTTTAAAAAAGGAAGAGGACTTATATATACAAATATATTTATAGCAATTATTTTTGTGGTAGCAAAAAAATTGAAAATTAAAAGGTTACAGATCAATTGGGGAATGGCTAAACAAGCTGAGGTATATATGACTGTTATGGAAGACTACCGTGCTACAAGAAATGACGAGCAGAATGCTTTCAGAAAAACCTGGAAAAGGCTTACATAAACTGATACAAAGTAAGCAGAACCAGGAGAACAGTAAGTACAGTAAGAGCAATATTGTACAATGATCAACTTTGAATGATTTGGTTATTCTCAGCAATACAATGATCCAAGAAAATTCCAAAAGACTTATGAAGAAAAATGCTATCCACCTCCAGAGAAAGAATTAATAGTCTGAATGATGATAAAAAGCATACTTTTACTTATCTTTATTTTTTTAGTTGTTTTTTTCCTTTCGGTCAGTGTTTTCTTTCACATAACTAATATGGAAACATATTTTGCATGACCGTACATATATAACCTACATAAAATTACTTGGCTTCTCAATGAAAGGGAAGGAAAGGAAAGAACATGGAACTCAAAGTTTAAAAAATGATAAAAATTGTTTTTATATGTCATTGGAAAAAAATATTGTTTTAAAAAAGAATGATCCCTCATTGATAATAAGAGTTAACATTTATGTTTTGATAAGGTCTACAAATTGTGTTACCTATATTATCTCTTTTGGTCTTCAAAGCATCCCTATGAGTACAGTTCTATAAGTACTATTTACCTCAATTTTGCAAATGAGGAAGCTTAAGTGTGAGAGGGTAAGGGACTTGTTCCTGGTCAAATAGTTAGTCACTTCTAGGATTCAAACCCAGATCTTCCTGACTCCAAGTCCATGCAAGACTAACTTTATCTCCTTTAAAAAAAGAAAGAAAAGTGTTCACCAGACTAATCTATCAGGTAAATTGCTACAGACAAGAGTATCCCCAGATTTTAAAAAGAATTGGACAGTTTCACATGTTATCCTTGTGAATAAGACAGAGATGAGGATGAGTAACTATAGTAAGGAGGGAACAGCCATGAAGGACCACATTCCCAAATACTCATGAACAGATAGAAGCATCACTGCAGAGTGGATAGAGTAGTACTAAAGTTTGAGTCTGCCTCTAATATCTACTACCTCTGTGACTATAGGCAAGTGACTTCAACAGTCAGTGACCCAGATAATGTTAGGTTATAAATTCCAGACTTCTAAGACTATAAGTTACACACCAGAGTCCTATCTGCACTGTTGGAGGGAATGTCTATATTGAGAGTTTTCTATACAGATGAAATCAATGGTTTAAAAAAAAGTTCAAGTTAACTTAAAGGCAAGTCTCTAATGGAAAATCCCAGTCTTATGAAGTTTAACATTTTTATTGGTAGATGTCAACAAGTATTTATTTAGCACCTGCTTTGTAAGAGATTCCAGTGCTAGGCCCTGGGGAAACAAATAAGATGAATGAAATAATCCCTACTTACAATATGTTTTATTCTAATGGATGAGGAAACAAAGACATATATAAGGATATATGGAATAAATATAAATAAAATAAGTAAATATAAGTACTTAGGGCACCAACAGTTGAGAGAATCAAGAAAGGCTTCATGTACAAGTTGGTGTTTAAGATGAATCTTGAAGGAAGAGAGAGAGTCTATGAAGCAATGTGAGCAAGGAGTGCATTCCAAGAATGAGGGCCAGCCAATCAAAAGGCACAGAGACAGAAGAGAGTGCCACTGTAAGAAACATTGCATATCCCAGAG